>CAUDMG010003680.1:1705000-1730000 GCA_958450375.1 Homarus gammarus | reverse complement strand
AATAAATAAAAATATCAATCTTTCTGTTACCAATTAAACTATTAACATATCCTCATAAATATGCAAATGGTTAATTAAAATTGTTTCTGTTGGTTCATTATATCCAAATAGTAATTTCTGAGTGGAAAATGCCCAACATGTAAATTTTATTCCCAATATAAACGACAACACGAACTCGCTCAAGTCACATCAAGCGTTCGGTACTGATTAAATTTAAATTATTCTTACAAATTCATATTAAGTTTACTTTGTAGTTAAAAAAAGAGATGAAAGCGAAGAGCATAGGATATTGTTTGCATAGATATGAAAACATAATATTCTGTTCGTCCTAGGATTAAACGTGTCGCTGAGTTAGACAGTGTAGGAATCCTGAAACAAAAACTCCACAAGGACAGAAAAAACTAAATCCTGATGGTGATTTATACGTCTGGCAGCTGTACAAAGTGACTCCGTAAATAATTCAGTAGTTGATGTGATTGAAATGCAACAGAAGGTCTTATAAAATGGTGAAAACAAAACAAAACACACAAAAAAAAACAGTGGCGACAAAAGACAATCTGACAGCGCAACGTTCCAAGGTTTTGACTCCGATTCTCAAAGGTTTACAATAATGAACATATTCTCGTTACTGAAAACGTAAAACGTAAAAGTATCACGTGAAGATTAGACACCCCTAGTTTACTTGACCTGAAGATTAACCACCCTAATGCTAATCTTACCTACCTTAACCAGCGGGGTCAAGCCAGCGAGGTCAAGCCAGCGCGGTCAAGCCAAGAAGGTCAAGCCAGGGAGGTGAACATGGCGAAGGGTTACACCAGACTGGCCTTAACTTGTCACTCGCCTGATCCAGTGTGGGAACTTCCTTATGTTGTTCCTTCCTGGAGGTGACAATGTGGAGGTCTTTGGTGGTGGTGGTGGTGGAGGAGGGGCGGATGGGGGGGGGGGGAGAGACGGAGGAAAGAGGATGGGGGGGGGGGGAGAGACGGAGGAAACAGGATAAGGAAGGGAAGGAGGATAAAGATGAGAAGGAAGGATGGGGGGGGGGGGGAATGAGGAAGGAGAATGCAGGGGGAGGAGGAGGAAGACATAAGAAAAGGAGACAAGATGAGAGAAGGGAGGGAAAATGGAGGGAGCCAGCACTAATTCATCCCCTCTCTCTCTCTCTCTCTCTCTCTCTCTCTCTCTCTCTCGGGTTAAATCAATAACATGGTGATTATACCTTGTGAAGGACTCTGGTACAGGTGAATATTTAATAGTATTAGCAGATGAGATTCAGCTCACCGTAAGAATGGCTCCTCTCTGTCTATTTAACCTAACCCAACCTAACCATAACCTAACCTAACCATAACCTAACCATAACCTAACTAAACCTTCACTACACCCTTAGACACTGCAGTCGATCATTGTCATTCCCCCAACTGTAACGTCAGGTACACTTTCTCAGCTGGATGGACTGTGGGTACCTAAGGCGAGTGATGTATCCGCTTAAGCTGTCGTCATGTTGTGATATTGATCTGATGGCTGCAAATAAGCTTAACTGGGACGGGAGTAAGCTTGAACGGACGGACGGGCGGGAGGATACAGACAGACAGATCAATACGTCTAGCTACACAAAAATAATACGAGCTTTAAAATAGTCAGATACAAAAAACAAAACATCTGTTACTTTTTACGTGTTGGGCAACGTAACACCTGTTGGAGCCTAATGATGTAAACAAACACACCTGGTTGGTCTTTGTTTCAGAAAAAAAAAATGCTCGTACAAAAGACATACAAATTAGAGGTAAAAATAATAAATTAAATAATAAGTAAAACAAAAATAAACACTGAATAAAACAAAAGCTTGACAAAACGAAACAAAAACGAGATAATAAATTCGACAAAAAATAATTAACATGTTATTTTTATCTCTACAGGATAATGGCGACCACGAGAGAACCCCAGAGAAGACACCGAGAAGAGACGAAAATATAAACATCAAGAGAAGGAGAGAGAGAGACACACAGTAATAATGGAAAGGCAAAAGCTCTTCCACATTGACCAACTTACTGATACTTGTTTATGTCCACTAAGAACATATACAATAAATTACAGGTGTATAGGTCTTTCATATTGCCTAGCCAATCACGAGGTTTGTTTCAATTTACCTGGCCAATCACGAGGTTTGTTTCAATTTACCTGGCCAATCACGAGGTCAATAATCAAGTTACCTGGCCAATCACGAGGTCACTTTAAGGTCAGTTCCTAGCGGGGTTTAAGTCAGGTCAAGTGGTGTAGGTCAGTACTTGGAGGGTCAATTTTAAGAGAGAGAGATAGAGAGAAAAAAGAGAGAGGTGGTGTACGTTGTTGTGGTCAATCGAGTGACTCTACACTTAACTGGTTTACCTGGTGAGTCAGATTGAGTTGAGTCGCAAATATTAGTTGGTGAGTCACGTTCAATTTTTTAACTAGGCTCGAGTCAGTGTAGAAAAAGATGACTATCCCAGTGACTCCCGTGGACAGTGACTCAAGAAGACAGTGATTCAGTGGGCAGTGACTAACTCGGCCTGAAGAACTCTTATGAGAAACAGTGACTACGGGTGGGCAGTGACCTAAGGATAGTGAAGTTCCTAAGGCGGCAGTCAGGTGAAATCCAAGGGCAGTGGCCTCCCAAGAATAGTGATTCATGGGAAAGTGACTCCTAAAACAGTTCCCCCGAAAGCTACAGTAGTGATTCATAGGACAGTGACATTCGAGGACAGTAATTCCGAGGAAAAGTAACTCCAAGAACAGTGATTCTGTGTGTGTGTGTGTGAGGGAGAGGGAGGCAAGAAATGGCCTGGCAGTGAGTACTAGTCGTGGTAACATTAAGTAGGAGGAGGAGGAGGTAGGCGTGTCCTGTCGACCGCCCGCCCGCCCACCCACCCGCGCAGGAGTGGTGAGCGCCGCCTGGTGGAGGGGTAGTATGCCACTGATGGTGGTGGCGGGTCTCCTGGTCCTCGCCACAGTGGCCAGCGTCTTCTTCAACTCCTACATCCTCTTCCTCTCCTGCACCCAGAACTTCCGTCAGGTAGGTCTACTGGCAGGTTAGGTTGGTTATATCTTCAACATACCTGTACGTCATTTGTTATCTAATTCTGTGCTTGTGTGTCCGTGCATATCCGTACGTACACATGTGCATGACAATCCTGCATCTCATCAGGTACGTGTTGTGGCTGCCTCTACCTGTCTATTACAACATACACCTGTACGTCACTGTTAATACATACAGGTGTACATGAGTGTGAATTAATTCTGTGCGTACCAGAACTTCTCTCAGGTAGGGGGTGTAGTGGTGTTCCCTACCTTCATATTATTACATATACCCCCGTCAGGTGGGTCCTCTGGTGACTACCTGCGAATGTATCATTACTTTCACCTGTATATCACTTAATTAATTCCGTACACACCTAGACCCCCGTCAGGTAGGTCATCAGTAGGTGTCAGCGTCAAGAGGGGAGTCGATACACGTATGTTAATTAAACTTTTACACCTGTACGGTACAAAATTCCCAAGACAACTTGTGGTAATAACTATCGTCTTTTTTGGGGGAGTTAGGTTAATTTTGGTTAGGTTAGGTTAGAGCATTTAATCATCAGGTGAAAAAGGCCGGTGTGCCTAATCTTCACGTGGTCCCCATTGTTTACACACGAGTCACTATGTAAACAAGATAATCCCATGAAAACGCCACAGTATAAAACCAAACTACTGCCCCCCCCCCCCCCTTCACCTAAATAAACAATTACCTGTGGATGTAATTAAGTACACCTGTTCAAGAGTACGAAACACGAATTGGACGCGTTAGGCGTGTTAATGACTCCTAATAATCCTTGATAATTAATGAAGCTTATAATGGTGAAAATAGAGAGAGATTTGAATACAACATCTGCATATTCCAAGAGCGTATTCCAAGAGTGCATTCCAAGAGCATATTTCAAGAGCGTATTCCAAGAGCGTATTCCAGGAGTGTATTTTGAGAGCGTATTCTAAGAGTGTTCCAAGAGCATATTCCAAGTGTATTCCATGAGCACATTTCAAGAACGCATTCCAAAATCACATTCCAAAATCACATTCCAAAAGAGTATAACAAAATAATCCCCAAAAAAGCATTCCAAGAGCACATATCAAGAGCTTTATAACAAGAGCGTGTTCTTGGTGAAGCAGAAGATGAACACGACTCTTGGATCTTAAAGGAGAGGGATTTAACTTTTGTTGTGTTGTGTTAAAGGTTAACTTATAGAGAGAAGCCATTGGAGGGTGTGCTTGTTTATTGGAGGAGGAGGAGGGGGGAGAGGGGAAGAGAGGAGGAGGAGGGGGGAAGAGGATGGGGAGGGTGAGGAGGAAGGAGGAGAGAAAGGAGAGGGGGAAGTGGAAGAAGGGGAAGAAATGGTTGAGGAGGAACAGGAGGAAGAGGGGAAAGAAATGGGTGGTGGGGAGAAGGAAAGGGAGAGGAGGAGGAGGAGGGCACTTAAGAAAATGAGTGTTGGGTCTCTGAGGCGTTTAAAGAGGGGATGAATGAGTGGTAGAGGGGCGGAGGGGGGGGGGGGAGGAGAAGAGAAGAGTCATCCCTCCCCCCCCCCCACCAAGGCCAAGATTCACCTCCAATAACCTGTGTGTGTGTGATCAACTTATCATTACCTTCCATCACCAACTCACACCCAACACTCCATCATACACGTAAACAAACAGACAAACAAACAAACAGAATTGGAATATAACACAAAACAATGTATAGATAAATAAATAAACGTAGAAATTAAAAAAAAAAATATGGACGGTGATTTTTAAAGATGGCCGCCAAAATAACTAGTATACACATATACTGGGTGACATATAATTAGCTTTACCGATAACTACTATACGATACTTGTTCCAGGTAAAGCGACTTCTGCACCACCCTGTACACCGAAACAATAACAATAACAATATATTCCTACTTTTTTGTTGTTGTTGTCGTTGTTATAGGTGTAAAGACAGTTGGTGAAAGTTAGGAAATAAAAAAAAAATAAATGAACGACCAAGTTTTTTTTTTCCTGAAGAGTTTAAAACAATGTTGTTGGTGGCACCCGGTAACGACCCCCCCCCCCCCCCACCCCACCCCTTCATGCTCTGTTGACGAGAGAGAGAGAGAGTTCTTACACACTATCTCCTCATGCTGTCCACTCACCCACCTCCCTCCTACCTGTGTGTTACTCGGCGTTATAACCATTGCTAAGTTCCTTTACCTGTTCGTTGACTAAATGGTATGTTATGTTAAGAGGTCCAGTGTGTGTGTGTGTGTGTGTTGAGAGGTCCAGTGTGTGTGTGTGTGTGTGTGTTAAGAGGTCCAATGTGTGTGTGTTAGAGAGGTCCAGTGTGTGTGTGTGTGTGTTGAGAGGTCCAGTGTGTGTTAGAGAGGTCCAGTGTGTGTGTGTGTGTGTGTTAAGAGGTCCAGTGTGTGTGTGTGTTAGAGAGGTCCAGTGTGTGTGTGTGTGTGTTGAGAGGTCCAGTGTGTGTGTGTGTGTGTGTTAAGAGGTCCAATGTGTGTGTGTTAGAGAGGTCCAGTGTGTGTGTGTGTGTGTTGAGAGGTCCAGTGTGTGTGTGTTAGAGAGGTCCAGTGTGTGTGTGTGTGTGTTGAGAGGTCCAGTGTGTGTGTGTTAGAGAGGTCCAGTGTGTGTGTGTGTGTGTTGAGAGGTCCAGTGTGTGTGTGTGTGTGTGTTAAGAGGTCCAAGGTGTGTTTGTTAGAGAGGTCCAGTGTGTGTGTGTGTGTGTTGAGAGGTCCAGTGTGTGTGTGTGTGTGTGTTAAGAGGTCCAATGTGTGTGTGGGTTAGTAGAGGTCCAGTGGTGGGTTGTGTGTGTTAAGTGGTCCAATTGTGTGTGTGTTAGAGAGGGTCCGTGTGGTGTGTGTGTGTTGAGAGTCAGTGTGTGTGTGTTGTGTGCTGTCCCCCTGTGTTAAGAGGTCCAATGTGTGTGTTAGAGAGGTCCAGTGTGTGTGTGTGTGTGTGTGTTAAGAGGTCCAATGTGTGTGTGTTAGAGAGGTCCAGTGTGAGTGTGTGTGTGTATTAGAGAGGTCCAGTGTGTGTGTGTGTGTGTTAGAGAGGTCCAGTGTGTGTGTGTGTGTGTTAAGAGGTCCAGTGTGTTTGTTTTAAATTGGGTTACCTGTTTAGTACCCCGCCCGTAAATCCAGGTCAGGGGTATTGATTTTGGTACTGTGTGTGCGTGCGTGTGTATGTCTGTCTGTCTGGTGTCCCCAAATGAGACACACACACACACACACACACGACGATAGTAACGCTAGCATGTGAGGCTATCATTTGATCTTGCTATTCCATCATCCTAGGGAAAGAAATGAGAATCAATATGGCGTCTGTCAGGAATAGTAGACGGGGAAGGGAGCCATAAGGGTTGTCCATCCTGGGGTAAAAACAAAATGCGTCTGTGGTGGATAAGATCTAATACACAACATTCACACGTAAATAAAAACTTCAACATTCCCTCAAAATATCAAGAATTAATTTAAAAACTGGTAATTTAAAGATATTTAGGGATTTTTTATGATGATTTAGTTAAAAAAACAGCCGTAAAAAACTGTATATTAAGGTAAATATTGAATAAATATATAATCCACCACTCGATAACGTCTCTCTGGGAAATGTCGAGTAGGAGGGAATTTCCAGTTATTATTTCCAGCTTACAACAGCGAGATTCTCAACCAATCATATCTATATTGCTTCCCGCTTAGCTAGGATGTTAAACCCTGAGCCGTTAAACCTTGAGCCGTTAAACCTTGACTCGTTAAACCAATACCTGTTAAAACTCGAGCTATTAAACCCTGAGTTGCTAAACCTTCAGTCGTTAAGCCCTGATCCATTAAACCTTGGTGTTAAAACTCGACTCGTTTAGACTGTCCTGAATCCTCGAGTTTCCTGCCTCACAACTGACACCACTTTTAGAGCTACGTAGCCCATACAACACCTCCCTCCCTCTCAGGACACTGTCAGTCAGACTCTCCCTTGTCACAGCCGCTGTCAGTTCCCCGTCAGCTTCTCTTACCCCCCACCCTGAGATTTCAAGACTCATTAGATACAGCTTTCACCTGTCAGTTTTTATTACCTGTCAGTTGTTATTGTTCTTCACTACACTTGCCATTGTTCACCCTGATTGTAACCAGGTGAACAGATGAACAAATCCCCAGGAATGTTAATAGTGTAAATTTAACCCAAAACTAACGAGAAAAAAATTAACACGAAGTGGACGTCTCCTCACAAGACTTTGGCACTATCTTCAAGGCCATTGTGTTAATTTAAGGTCGAGCCCAAAAAGCAAAGTACGTATTGTTCAGCTTATTTCTCTGATGTGTTAGTCAGGGTTTACAAATATGTCATAATAAATAAATAAGGGAGGCGGGGGGGGGGGGGGTGATCCATTGTGGAATAGGTCTTATCATTGTGGGAAATCTAAGGGGTGGGTAGGTGGGTGTGTGGGTAGGTGTGGGCGTGTGTCTTACCATAGGATAATTAATAACAGGTACATCTCTCTCTCCTCACCTGGCTACCACCCATCACCACCTTCCTTGTGCCTCTAGTTCAGGTGATGTCAGACAGTACAGTGCCACCTCTCCCTACGACCACATTGCACAGTGCCGCACTAGAACCTGACAATACAGTGCCCCCCAGACCATCGACCAGGTGACGCCAGATATGTCAACAGGTCTTGGCACTGTGCCCGCCGTACCCAGATACAGGGGCCCCAAGACAAGATTGAGTGCCGGTATCTCTTGGCACTTCCTACCCCAGGTGGCGTTACGGACGTATAACAGTGCCAACACTTCCTGAATCCGGTTCCTCCCCCCCCCCTTTCTCTTCCGCCACTCCCTAAACCTCAAGAGTGTCACAGGTCCTCTCACAGTGCCACACCTCCACCTCCCTAGACCTCACAGT
The DNA here is from genome assembly GCA_958450375.1 of Homarus gammarus. Classification (NCBI taxonomy): domain Eukaryota; kingdom Metazoa; phylum Arthropoda; class Malacostraca; order Decapoda; family Nephropidae; genus Homarus; species Homarus gammarus. The sequence goes on along the minus strand of CAUDMG010003680.1, from coordinate 1,722,063 downwards.
GCCACACCTCCCCTCCCTAGACCTCACAGTGCCACACCTCCCCTCCCTAGACCTCACAGTGCCACACCTCCCCTCCATAAACCTCGGTGTCACACCTCCCCTCCATAAACCTCAGTGTCACACCTCCCCTCCATAAACCTCAGTGTCACACCTCCCCTCCGTAAACCTCAGTACCACACCTCCCCTCCATAAACCTCAGTGTCACACCTCCCCTCCGTAAACCTCAGTGCCACACCTCCCCTCCATAAACCTCACAATGCCACACCCTCCACAGTGCCAACACACGAGGAGTCATAACCTTCTTTTCAAGTGCCATAACGTACTACCACTTGGCACCATAACCTTCACTGCAAACTCCACCTTGTGTTCATACTCACTCAACCCGAAAGTCATAAACGTTTTATTGACGCCATGCAAACGTTTTCATTGACGTTTATGAGTTTTTAACGTTAACTGGCGCTCTCCAATCGTTCTACTGGCGCTTGTGAGTTGAAAATGTTTAATTGAAGTTTGCGAGTTAATTTACTTTTGACTGAAGCCTTGTAAACGTTCTATTCGCGTCCTGCAAATGTTTCACTGCGTCCTGGAATCTATAAACGTTTTATTGACGTCTCGTATGATATAAACATTGATCGAAATCCTCAAACGTTTTACGAACATCCATTAAACGTTTTACTGGCGTTTTATAGTGATTCTCTCATCGTTAGTTTTACACGTTAAAAAACGTTTCCTTTAAAGCTACAAGGATGTGGAGTGAACTCTTAAATTACGTAAGAACAGGACAATGAAGTAAAACGTTTTTTGTGATGGCTGTTAACGTTACCTCCAGTGTTGTATTGTTGTTGTTGTGTTGTTGTTGTTGTATAAGTGTTGTTTTATTGACAGGTAACAATACAATGCACTTATATTTTAAGCACTGCGTTGGGTTCCTGTCTGTCTGTGGGTGGTGGTGTTGGTGGTGGTGGTGGTGTGGGTGGTGGGGCTGGTGGTGGTGGTGTGGGTGGTGGTGTTGGTGGTGGTGGTGGTGTTGGTGGTGGTGGTGGTGGTGTGGCTGGTGGTGGTGTGGGTGGGTGATGATGTGGATGGTGGTGTGGGTGAGCCAAGAGAACCGAGAACTGGTGAATGTTTTGGGGTTGTGGAAGTGACACTGGCCTCATTACCTCTCACCTTCCCTCCCTCACCTCACAAAACCCCTCTCTCCCCCCTCCCTTCCCCCTCGCCTGATACACTTCAATGTTTTTCCCTCTCATTTTCACACCCCCCTCCCATGACCCTCCCACACTCAATACTCCTTCCCCCTCCCACCTCTCTTTCCCACCACTCCTCACCCCCTCCCACTCACTCCCTCTCCTCCTACCCTTCTTCTCACTCCATTCCCACTTACTCCGTCTCCCTCCCCTACCACTCCCTCCCTCCCACTCACCCACCTCCTCCCAGTCACTCTCCCAAACCACCACCTCATCCTATCTTCCCTCCTCCCACTCGCCCACCCACCCTCTTGTAATCCCCCTCCCTCCTCTCAAGCTAATAAATCCGTCAGTAGCCAGCTGGGCCATCCGCTCCGTCAGTGGTTCAACAGCTGGCTCTTCCCTAAAGCAACTTTCACCAGCTGCGAGGAAAAAGATGGTTTCTTTTCAACATTCATGATTGCCGGCCTCCCAGCTGGTGAGAGAGAGAGAGAGAGAGAGAGAGAGAGAGAGAGAGAGAGAGAGAGAGAGAGAATTCCTCAAAATAAAAACAATTAATAATAACAGACAAAAAGCCACAAGAAGTTGATTCGTTCCAGCCGCTGTGAGTTACTAACTAAGCGTCATGTCTCTACCATAAACCAAACACTGGCACTCTCCTGGCACCGTTAAACCAACCTACTGACACTCTCCTGGCACCGTTAAACCAACCTACTGACACTCTCCTGGCACCATTAGACCAACCTACTGGCACTCTCCTGGCACCGTTAAACCAACCTACTGGCACTCTCCTGGCACTGTTAAACCAACATAGTGACACTCTCCTGGCACCATTAAACCAACCTACTGGCACTCTCCTGGCACTGTTAAACCAACTTAGTGACACTCTCCTGGCACCAATAAACCAACCTACTGGCACTCTCCTGGCACCGTTAAACCAACATACTGGCACTCTCCTGGCACCATGAAACCAACCAATTGGCACTCTCCTGGCACCGTTAAACCAACTTAGTGACACCCTCCTGGTAAGTTAGGTTTGAGAAGGTATAATCATGTGTCAACAGATGTGGGCAAGTATAGGCAGGTGTAGGAAGGTATAAGCAGGTGTCAATAGGTGTGGAAAAGTATGAACAGGTGTGAACAAGTATCAACAGGTGTGGACAAGTATCAACAGGTGTGGGCAGGTGTGAACAGGTGTCATACAACCCCGTTTAGTGTCCAGCGTCCATCAGGTTTCCAATACTCCCTCGACCATATATTGCTTTTTAAAAATAATTTGTTGGACGGCAGAAAATATTGGATACCTATGAACACCGCGCGTCATGGCCTCACTCACACACACCTGTACTGTATGTTGACTCCCCAGCAGCTGATAAGGGCACAGGTAGGGAGGGGGGGAGGTAGGAAGGGAGGGGGGCAGTGTTGTGTCTCTGGCCACCTAACTTTAAATCTTTTTACCACGACGGGGGGAAAGTTTAGGACGGAGGGACGAACTTACACACCTACACGCCTATACATACATAAATACACACACACACACACACACACACACACACGAGCTTAATAGTGGGGTTTATCTCAGGCTTTTGTGTGAGAGAGAGAGGTCACCTTTAATAAGGAAAACTGTACCTGGCAACAAAGACTCAAATTAAATGTGGCAGAAGCGCCTCAAAATACCTGGCAACTGACTCTCAATGTGGCAACAGCACCTATATAAACCTGGCAACAACACCCCAACACACCTGGCAACAACACCCAACACACCTGGCAACAACACCCCAGGCAACAACACCCCAACACACCTGGCAACAGCACCCCAACACACCTGGCAACAACACCCCAGGCATCAACACCCCAACACACCTGGCAACAACACCCCAACACACCTGGCAACAGCACCCCAACACACCTGGCAACAGCACCCCAACACACCTGGCAACAGCACCCCTTAACAATACCTGTATAGGCCGAGTGGTGAGGGAAGAAGAGGAGGAAGAGGCGGAGGAGGGGGAAGAGGAGGAGGGAGGAGGAAGAGGCGGAGGAGGGAAAAGAGGAGGAGGGAGAAGAGGAGGAAGAGAAGAGGAGGAGGAAGAGGCGGAGGAGGGAGAAGAGGAGGAGGGAGGAGGAAGAGGAAAAGGAGGGAGAGGAGGAGGTAGGAGGTGGTAGGAGGAGGAGGAGGAAGAGGAAAAGGAGGGAGAAGAGGAGGAGTAGAGAGGAGGAGCGGAGGAGGAGAAGAGGTGGGAGGGGAGGAAGGAGGGGGAGGAGGTAGGAGGAGGAGTGGAGGGTAGGAGGAGGTAGGAGGTAGGGGGTAGGAGGAGGAGGAGGAGGGAGAGGAGGAGGAGGACCCACGAGTTTGAAGGAGCGTCAAGTGAGTGATCAATACCACTTGGCGTACACAGAGCTCCAGCGTCACGCACATACACGGACGTATACACACGCATACGCCGACACACACACACACACACACACACACACACACACCCAGCCTGAGAGTCGTGCAGATGCTTATAGTTGGTAACCCGTGAGATTATGATTTATTTATTCTTATTCATTTACTTATTCTTATTTATTTATTTATTCTTATTTATTTATTTATTCTTATTTATTTATTTTTTGTAATTTATTTATATACTTATTCTAATTTATTTATTTATTCTTATTCATTTATTTATTTTCATTTATTTATTCTATATAACAAATTCCTTCACATCTATACATAAATTTTTTAATGTACTGTATTCCCTTTTTAGAAGCATAATAAAATATTCCCCCCCCCCTCCCAAATTCCCTACTGTTGTTGTGAAAGATTATGTAAAACAAACAAAATATTCTAAACCAAAATATATATACTTTTTCCTCTGTGGTATCTTGTGAAGGAGAGTACACACACACGGACTCTTCACAATCCTGGCTGCTCTAACACTCAGCACGGATATGGGATTTACGCACATTTTTTTTTTTCGGATCTTTGTAAAGGAAGTATTTTATTTATTGTTTATATTTTAGTTGTTGGATGTTTATTTCCGTCTTATGTAATGTAATGTGTGTGTGTGTGTGTGTGGATAGCATTCATACACGATACATGGTGAGGTGTGTGTGTGTATGCGAACGTAGGCTATGCTAGTTCCGTCTGCTGAGATGTGTATGTGTGTATGTATGTATGTATGTATGCAGGGGCGTGGTGGGTCACAGGGTCCAGGCTTCCTCACAACACAAACATCAGGGGTTAAAGACAGACGTTACTTCATACATGTAAATAAGAAGAGTGTATGCAAATGAGGCGCATTTATCTATAATTATCTCTAATTTCTATCTAATAAATGTATACAGATTACAATAATACCGTAATCTATATAAATTGCTATACGTTAAGATAATACCAAACTGCTTTATATTCCTTTAATTATGAAAAGAATAAATAAAAATTATCCCCAATATCAGATTAAAAAATAATTAATATACACAAGGGAAATAAAACTAACCTTCCCCCATTAATAAAAATAACAATTAACAAAAGTACAGTAAATAAAAACCTTAACAAAAATATATAAATTCCATAATTAATAAAAAAAAACCAACAAAAGAGAAGAGAAAAAAATACCCTTTTTTTATTTAACAAACTTTTAAATGAACCACAAGTAAGACTCCATCAATTTATTAAAACAATTTAGACTCTCTCTCTCTCTCTCTCTCTCTCTCTCTCTACACAGGGAGAGTTGCAAGGCTTGGACCTTTGAAGCTTAGGTCCTGACAGTACGATTTAATATGGGAATAAAGTGTAAATTCCTAAATGAGTGTTGGGTCAGGTTAGGTAAGTGTCAGGATGCTTCAATGTAGGATTAGAGAAAGTTTAGCTTCAGTTAGTGTTAAATTAGTGCTACAGAGAGAGAGAGAGAGAGAGAATAGATAGGTAAACATTCAAGGTTTTACGTGTTTATAAATGATGTTTATTATAATGTAAATTGGAGTTTAATGTCCGTCTAGTCTAGAATCTTAAGGCTGTCAGTACACTAGGAGCTGACAGTCTGACAGCCCATAAGGAAGTGAGTGACAGCTCATAAGGAAGTGACAGTCTGACAGTCCATAAGAAGTGACAGTGTGACAGCTTGAAAGTGGACGATTTACACACATCTATTGTATTCTAATGGAGTCGCCTTCATCACTAACTGTATGTCACGTCAATCTTCACACACACACACACACACACCTACGTGACGTTCCCCTCCTCCCATCAATTCCCATCCTGGTGGCCTAGTTCTTTCTTTGTATTCACCTGAGCAAGGCTAGAGTAGGGGAGGTGTGTACAGTACCTGGCCTACCTGCCTTCCCTACCTACCTCCCTCCTCCCATCCCTCCCTCCTCCCATACCTCCCTCCCTCCCGACCTCTTTCTCCTCCCTCTCCAGCCCAGGTGATCATCCACACATCTGAGCATCCCATCGTTAATGATCGGCCACTCACCTCCAATTTAAATGGTTTGTGATTGAGTTAGGTAGTCAAGGGGGGGGGGGGGATAAAGCGTGATAGCAAGATTAGGATCACCTGTAGATTTGACCTCCCAGCTTATTTCACCTGAGGATTTGATTCCCTAACGTTACCTGAGGGGTTAGTTTGCCAGGTTAGGTTAGGTTAGATATTAATCAGGTCAAGAAGAAAGATATGACCCAGCATTCAGAGGTTCAGGTTAGGTCAGGTTAGGTTATTTCTCAACGATATAACCAATAAATTATACCACGTCATATATAAATCAAAACTTATACAACAAAACCCCATATAGTGTACTGTACATCGAATGTATTTTATATATATACAACCAATACCTGTATTTTGAGGATTATTTTGTATTTCCAACGAATTACATTACAACGTACACAAAACACAAACATCCTGTAACCATAACTCTCATTCTGTATTATGAACACTGTATCCTGTAATGCATGTATTCACTACAAAACACCGCTAAATACAGACCCAACGTTTCATTAGTAATTACAAAACAACAGCAGCAGCCAGGTAATGTAATAATATATTGGCACACCTGTCCACTCAATTATGTAACGCCACTGTAATACTCTAAGGGAGGGATCGTCATATTTTGTAGTTGTTATGTTACAGGGGTTATATGTTTAGCTGTATTATTCTACATGGGAGATATAGGTCAGGGAGATAGAGTTTATGTAACAGTGCATTATTTTTAGACTCAGGTTAATTGCCTACTGACCACCAGGTAGACGTTTGTGATTTCCTGACATTTTTTTTAATATTCTTTTTTTGGACAAATGCTTTTCATAATTTCCTGGCAGAGTTTGTTTTACACTTTCCTCCCTTCCCCTCTTTATTCCTCCTTCCTACTCTACCTACTCTTCCCACCCTCCTTCTCTACTTATCCCTCCTTCCCTACCTCCCTCCCCCTCACCCCAGTCAGCTAGACAAACTACACTTCCCTACAAAGTAAACAACATATAGCCTGGCCTCCTTACTGCTTACCAGGTATATAATGAGCAGGTAAATACTCACCTTCCTTCACCTCCTTTCTCTCTCTCTCTCTCTCTCTCTCTCTCTCTCAGGTCAACAAGAGTCCTGGGAAACCTCATTACAGCCTTGGTGGTTATTTCTCTGTAGGGACACAGAGCCAAGGGAGTGGATCATGGTTGTCTACACACCCACACACACACACACACACACACACACACACATATGCATACACACATATACACTCACCATACGCGAGCATACACACTCACACACATACTCAAACACAAGACATACATACACAAGTACATATTCACAAATACATGCACAAAAATACACACACAACCACACACACACAGACATTACATTAAATTCTTCATTAAAATAATCAAAGTCTTGAGACCTCCGAAATTAACCTCACAAATCTAAAATTAACCTCAAAAATCTAAAATTAACCTCAAACCTCTAAAATTAACCTCAAACCTCTAAAATTAACCTCAAAACCTCCTAAATTAACCTCAAAACCTCCTAAATTAACCTCAAACCTCCAAGTCCATTAATTAACCCACAATAGCCTCACTTAACCCAATTAACCTAAATACACAAAACAGTAATTACTATAGAACAATTAATCACCCCCACCCCCCCTTAATCACCTCTCGTCAACACCTGGACAATAACTACCGGCAGTATTGGATAATTAGTCTTTAGAGTCTAATTAAGTAAACATATATAACTAGGAAATTGCTTGTTTTATGTTAATTAAATCAGGGAGTCATTTACATATTATACCAGTTGTCTGTAGCCCTAGTAAATAATTAATTACTAGTATATATGTACATGTACCAGTAATTACTAACTTAATTAATCTCTAATATATACAGTATGTAGTTTTTAATTCATCCTTTAAAATTATATAAATTATTTTTTTTTTTAAGATGGCGGCTCTGGGTTTTAAAGTCTAACAATGATTAAATATATTATTGTTGTTGTTGACAGCCAATTAATGTGCAGTAAGAGGAAAGTACTACCTCCTCTTGCCTCTTCCTCTACGACTTCTACCCTCTTCTTCTGGACGACCTCTTTCCTCTTCCTCCTCTACGATGTTTACCCCTCCTCCTCCTCCCCCCCCCCTTCTGCACAACCTCTTTCCTTCTACTACTCTAAGACCCTTACTCCCCTCTTCCTCCTCCTTCCTCACTATAAGGACAAGAGAACACTAGACTCTTCGTCATGTCACGCACATCAAATTTTAAGACCTGTGAGAGAGAGAGAGAGAGAGAGAGAGAGAGGGGATAACAATCACACCTAACCCAACCTTATTCTAAAACTGTAAATAAGGTTAAAACAGCACGCTCGGACATTATGGACACCTGGGCGAATATTCATCATCATAACCTACAAAGCTGCTCTGTTTTTTTCGTGTTTTTTGGTATGTGTTTTTGTGTGCTTTTTATCAAGTGTTTTAAAGTTCAAAGGTTAAAATTTTGGAAATATGCAACACCTGTGTGTGTGTGTGTGTGTGTGTAAATGGCTCACTTATGATACTATCTGACACAGGTGGTCAAAATGACACTTAATTACACCTGAGATCCTACCGTAATTACCTACGTTCTCTTACACCAAGAGAGAGAGAGAGAGAGAGAGAGAGAGAGAGAGAGAGAGAGAGAGAGAGAGAGAGAGAGAGAGAGAGAGAGAGAGAGAGAGAGAGAGTATTATCTATGTTAAAACAACACACACACACATACTATACTGCATAACCTAGTGACCTACATTCTTCCCTCCCTAGTCCTTACCCCTCATCCCCTCCTTAGTCCCTACTTCCCATTCCTCCCTCTCTTCTACCCTACATTCATTCCTTCCTTCCCTCCCTAAATCTCCTTACTCCTCACCAATCCCTCCCTCCCTCCTTCCCTACTCCCCAATCTTCTCTCTCCCCCTATCTCTACATCCTTCTCTACCTCCCTACTCCCCACCAATCCATGAGGTAAAAATTCCTTTAATATACCTCCTCCTTCACCCCTCCCCTCCCAGCCTGAAGCAAGCACCGTGGTGAGTCAACAGTGTGAAGGAACGCTGTCAGAGGTTGGTTTATCGGAGTCAGGTTCGGGGGTAAACACGAGAGAGGGAGGGAATCCTTAGCTGTCATTGGTCGACTGATCAATAGTGGGCGAATTCGTCGTTCTCATTGGTCGGCTGATCAGTAGTGGGCGATTACGTTGCTCTTATTGGTCGACTGATCAGTTGTGGACGATTTCGTTGCTCTCATTGGTCGACTGATCAGTTGTGGACGATTTCGTTGCTCTCATTGGTCGACTGATCAATAGTGGACGATTTTGTTGCTCTTATTGGTCTACTGATCAGTTGTGGGCGATTTCGTTGCTCTCATTGGTCGACTGATCAGTAGTGGGCTTGGCTTGTCGATGAGTAATTTAACACATTCGTTGATTTTTTTTTTTTGGGTGGGGGGGGGGGGGGGAGGGGGGGGGGGGGGAGCAGAAAAATTTATCGACAGGAAAATGTTAACTGAATCGATTTTTTTTAAATCTAATCTAAATATTTCTTAGTGTGTGTGTGTGTGTGTGTCAGATCACTTAGCTAATAACCAGCACTCACCTGTACAAGAGCCAGGTATAGTAGTTAAAGCATCTTACCTGTACCTTACCTTTAATAGGTTACGAGTTATTTCTTTTTCAATCGTTTAATTACACGTAACTAACAATATCATTCCAGTAGTCTCAAATAATCACACCTTTATTTAATACACAGATAATTATATCCAGTGTTAAGACACACCACAGACCAGGGTTATGACACACCACAGTCCAGGGTTATGACACACCACAGACCAGGGTTATAACACACTACAGACCAGGGTTATGACACACCACAGTCCAAGGTTATGACACACCACAGTCCAGGGTTATGACACACCACAGACCAGGGTTATGACACACCACAGTCCAAGGTTATGACACACCACAGTCCAGGGTTATGACACACACTACAGACCAGGGTTATGACACACCACAGTCCAGGGTTATGACACACCACAGACCAGGGTTATGACACACCACAGACCAGGGTTATGACACACCACAGTCCAGGGTTATGACACACCACAGTCCAGGGTTATGACACACCACAGACCAGGGTTATGACACACCACAGACCAGGGTTATGACACACCACAGTCCAAGGTTATGACACACCACAGTCCAGGGTTATGACACACACTACAGACCAGGGTTATGACACACCACAGTCCAGGGTTATGACACACCACAGACCAGGGTTATGACACACCACAGACCAGGGTTATGACACACCACAGTCCAAGGTTATGACACACCACAGTCCAAGGTTATGACACACCACAGTCCAGGGTTATGACACACACACAGACCAGGTTATGACACACCACAGTCCAGGGTTATGACACACCACAGACCAGGGTTATGACACACCACAGACCAGGGTTATGACACACCACAGTCCAGGGTTATGACACACTACAGACCAGGGTTATGACACACCACAGTCCAAGGTTATGACACACCACAGTCCAGGGTTATGACACACCACAGACCAGGGTTATGACACACCACAGTCCAAGGTTATGACACCACAGTCCAGGGTTATGACACACTACAGACCAGGGTTATGACACACCACAGTCCAAGGTTATGACACACCACAGTCCAGGGTTATGACACACCACAGACCAGGGTTATGACACACCACAGTCCAGGGTTATGACACACCACAGACCAGGGTTATGACACACCACAGACCAGGGTTATGACACACCACAGTCCAGGGTTATGACACACCACAGTCCAGGGTTATGACACACCACAGTCCAGGGTTATGACACACCACAGACCAGGGTTATGACACACCACAGACCAGGGTTATGACACACCACAGTCCAGGGTTATGAGTCATAACTTATGACACACCATAGACCAGGGTTAAGACACTTCATAGACAAAACGACTTTTTTTTCCATTTTCAACGTGTTTAATTGTTTTCTTTTCTTTTAATATAATATAAGACTCTCTACTTTCATCCCAGGATAATATTACCATCATCCTTTAATAAACGCTCCAGTTTATGGCGCGATCGAACACACGATATTTTATGGTGCATTCCCAATAAACTCTTTAATTCTGAGACACAATGAGGCCACTGTATTTTATGGTGCATCCTCTATTAAAATATCCAGGCCAACATTATTAATGGTGCACATATTATTAAGGTCTTAAGTCTATGGCACCATCACGCCACTATACTTTATGGTGCACACTATTAAATCTCTCACTGTAACACACCATCCCCAGTATTTTACGCTTAACTCTGTCTACAAGTTTCCCCCAAGTTTAAGGCCGTATTAAAGGACTGTGTGAGTGTGTGGTGTGTGTACAAGTTCTCAGCCAGACAGACACACCGTGGTACTGAGGTTACGAGAGGCACGGAGGTGGGGGGGGGGGGGGGGGTGGGGAGAGGGGTGTAGGAGGCTTTACGACCCTACCGCCGTCAACCTCATCAAATATTTTCCTTCCTCAACCTGCATCCTTCCCTCGCCTTACACCTTATACCCAGACACCTACCCTCACCCTCCTCCCAGTTCAACACCTATCACACGTCCTCATAGTAAAGAGTTATGGTGTCTTGGATGATCGCCTTCTGGTAACGGTGGCACGGAAGAGGGAATTTACCCAGGTCTTCCAGCCATTCACCTCAATATTGCAGGGAGAGTGAATGCAAAATTTTATACCCCGCCTCGCTAGTAGTTGGTATTATGTGATTATATCGTCTGTCTGAACTGCCTGGCGAATGGGTGTTTTAATTTTTCGTGTCCATGTTGTTATTTACGAGTAGTTTATTGTCTTTTAAGCCATATTTGAATGTGATATATTGAGGATTGTGGTGATTGTGGTAGGGGTTCAGGTTTCAGTGGGGGAGGGGGATGGGAGGGAGTTATGGAAGAGAGGGGATTAAAATGATGTTGGGGAGTGGTGTATGGAAATGACATGGATGGAGGGATTATGGGAGGTGAGGGGGGGGGGGGGGTTAAGGATTCAGGGGGAATGGGACGGGGCTATGGGAGAGGAGGAAAAGTTGAAGGAAGGAGGGAGGGGAAATGATTGCGAAAAAGTAAGGGTTGTGAAGGAACGAAACCAGAGAGCGGGTGAGGTAATATAAACTGAAGGCAGCAGAGGTATGGAGACGGATGTGGTTGGAAGGACGAGAACCAGACTGGGAGAGGACCCTCGAGATGGGCCTAACACGGTCGTCTGGGTCAGGGTGAGGGCGGTGAGGATCAGCCCGCGGGGGATCAGACGTCCCGATTCACAATACGACTTTCCAGCCAGCTAACTCTCCTTCCAGCCAACCCTCCAGGCAGCTAACTCTCCTTCCAGCCAACCCTCCAGCCAGCTAACTCTCCTTCCAGCCAACCCTCCAGCCAGCTAACTCTCCTTCCAACCAACCCTCCAGCCAGCTAACTCTCCTTCCAGCCAACCCTCCAGCCAGCTAACTCTCCTTCCAGCCAACCCTCCAGCCAGCTAACTCTCCTTCCAGCCAACCCTCCAGCCTGCTAACTCTCCTTCCAGCCAACCTTCCAGCCAGCTAACTCTCCTTCCAGCCAGCCAGCCCCTCCACCCCTCACCCCCCATTAAAGGTACCGGGTCTCCTCTGGTGAACAAATCCCCCTTGACCCGCCACTATTTCCCAATTACCGTCTCGATCCTATTGTAAGGATAAGGAATGATATAGGATGGTATAGGACTGTATAGGATATAACTCCTCAATACACTCTCCCCCCCCCGCCAATACACCCCTTCACCAACACACGCATACACCCCTACCCCATCACCCCCATCTCCCCAACACACAGGTAAATCTATGAAGTATCTCGACCATAAATCCAGCCAGAAATATTCCCCACCTTCGTATTATTTACCTGAGCAGTGAAGCGTCTATTAACCCTCTCAGGTACAGTAGTCATTTGCAGGACCATCAGAGGGGAAGTGAGGGCAGGTGAGGGAAGGGGTGAGGAGGTGAGGTGAGGGAGGGGGCTGATGAGGTGGTGAGGGAGGGGGCTGATGAGGAGGTAAGGTGAGGGGGAGGTGAGGGGAAGGCTGAAAAGGTGAAAGGGGGTGAGGGGACTGAGGAGAGAAGGGAGAGGGAGAAACGAGAGAAAAGAGAAAGAAACATCACTCTCCCTCACACACACACACCCTCTCACACACACACACCCTCTCACACACACACCCTCACACACTCCCTCACACACACACTCCCTCACACACACACACTCCCTCACACACACACACTCCCTCACACACACACACTCCCTCACACAACTGACATAACCAAATATTAGGTTGTCAAGAACCTCGACACTAAACTCTTGGTATGAGGGATGAGTGTATGTGTGTGTGTGTGTGTGTGTGTGTGTAAAAGTGCACATCTTTATGAGTAAATTTACGACTATTTACGTGTGTTCATGTATGTTTGTATGTATGTATTTATGTACGCATGTATGTATACCACCAAATATACCCAGATAAGAGCATACCAATAAATCATGTATATTCTAGAATCAGAGTCAGGTTGAACATATTATACAAATTCATTTTTCATTTTATTCACCTAAATGAAATAAATCTTTTTCACAAACTCGGGGAAAAAAAATAAAAACTCGACGTGTGTTTTTAATAAGGAATTAATGCCGTTCTTTATCCAGGTCAATTTAATGTTATATGTTGAGCGAGTATGATTTAACCCCTTGTGTAGGATGATTTAACCCCATGTGTAGGATGATTTAACCCCTTGTGTAGGGTGATTTAACCCCTTGTGTAGGATGATTTAACCCCTTGTGTAGGATGATTTAACCCCATGTGTAGGATGATTTAACCCCATGTGTAGGATGATTTAACCCCATGTGTAGGATGATTTAACCCCTTGTGTAGGATGATTTAACCCCTTGTGTAGGATGATTTAACCCCTTGAGTAGGATGATTTAACCCCTTGTGTAGGATGATTTAACCCCATGTGTAGGATGATTTAACCCCTTGAGTAGGATGATTTAACCCCTTGTGTAGGGTGATTTAACCCCTTGTGTAGGATGATTTAACCCCTTGTGTAGGATGATTTAACCCCTTGTGTAGGATGATTTAACCCCATGTGTAGGGTGATTTAACCCCTTGTGTAGGGTGGTTTAACCCCTTGTGTAGGATGATTTAACCCCTTGTGTAGGATGATTTAACCCCATGTGTAGGGTGATTTAACCCCTTGTGTAGGATGATTTAACCCCTTGTGTAGGATGATTTAACCCCTTGTGTAGGATGATTTAACCCCTTGTGTAGGGTGATTTAACCCCTTGTGTAGGATGATTTAACCCCTTGTGTAGGATGATTTAACCCCTTGTGTAGGATGATTTAACCCCTTGTGTAGGATGATTTAACCCCTTGTGTAGGATGATATAACCCCTTGTGTAGGATGATTTAACCCCATGTGTAGGATGATTTAACCCCTTGTGTATAATGAATTTACCCCTTGAGTGTTACAGGAACACTCAAGGGGTTAAATCATCACACACACAAGGGGTTAAATCATCACACTCATAGGGGTTAAATCATCACACTCATAGGGGTTAAATCACCACAATCAAGAGGGTTCAAATCACCACAATAAAAGGGGTTTAAATCATCACACTAAAAGGGGTTTAAATCACCACAATCAAGAGGTTAAATCACCACAATCAAAGGGGTTTAAATCACCACACTCAAACCTCAGACTAAACATAACCTTTGACCCCCACACTCCCCTCACCACCGCCCCTAATTACCATATATAATTAGGCCCCTTTCCTCCTCCACAAACAAGGTGTATAATAACCTGACCTTAACTCATTATTGCTATTACTCAACCCCTATAATTTATAAGTCATAATTACCCTCATTAACACTATAGTCGTGTCTAATAATGTTAAAATTACTCATTAACAATTATAGAGAAGTTATTAAGTAATTATTGTTTAATCTGATTATAGAAACAGCTTTTGTGTATAATCTAACGTAGTAAATTAATTATACGTATTAATTATGACTATAAATTATTGTTTTCATTACCAATTATTATTTTGACAATTACAATTATTGTTATATACAAATTTGTCTCGTGTACACAATAGTATTTTGTTTTCATTTACCGTGTGTGTGTGTGTGTGTGTGTGTGTGTGTGTGTGTGTGTGTGTCCTTCATTAATTACTTTCTCTACAGACAGATAGACAGACAAACACCTGTACCAGACTTCCCAAACCAGATGAATGCGTTCTGAATGAGAGTAACGTCATTAAGACCCATTCACACGAGTACTTTAGGAAGATAATGGCACTAATACCTTCATTTGCATGTATAATTTATTTATCTTATACACTATAGAGCTACAAAATGAATAATGTAAAATAGGAACCTTGCATGTATAATTTAGCTCTTCATACATACATATATCCTCAGCACTCACTCACCCACCACCAACCCTCACCTACATCCCCTCACCCACTTACCCCAACCTACTGTACACACCCACCTCAAACTACACCCACACCAACCTACACCCACCCTCACACGTACCCTCAAACATACACTCACGCCCACCCACCCCTACCGACCCCACACCCACCCACCCACACCCTTGTATCATCATCAACACAGTCAAAAGTTTCTCCCCACACTAACATATTAAGATATATCCTTCATTAACCTCAATTTATATGTTAATGACGTGTTAATTAACATCTATAACTCCCACTCTACCTCACACACCTACAACACTGTCTGGTAAGGAGTAATATTTATTTACTCTCACTTTCACTCACATACACAAATGCAAAAATAATAATAATAATAATAATAATAATAATAATAATAATAATAATAATAATAATAATGGTTGCCCCTCGCTTAGTGAGGATGGCCGGCCCAAGGACCACCGAGGATTGAATTTGTTTGAGGTGTAGAAGCTGTGTCGCCCACACAACAACCACACCCTGAGTTAACGAGCTGCATGACCCAGTGTCAAGGAATAGTCCGAGAAGACCGAACAACTCGCCAACTGCACTGGCTAACCATTACCCCGGAACACGATCCCCAAATCGATTAACATCCAGGTCCCCAATTACTGCTGGGTAGACAGAGGCAAATGGCGTAAAGAAACTTGCCCATAGTTTCACCCTCCCCGGGGATTCGAACCTGGGTCCACTGACTTGCGAGGCGAACATGCTGACCATTACACACACACTTCATATACCCCCACCCACCATCATCAACAGTACCCACCCCCAAGCCTCTAGTCTGCCATGATTTGTGTTACAGAGGTTGGCGTCTCACAGTCTACAGCACCACACTGTCACTAAAACATCATCTTTCTAAACTCATGACAACATTGAAGACAATTTAAAGCTTCATTGAGACTTTAAAGCTTCACTGAGACTCTAAAGCTTCACTGAGACTCTTAAACCTTACCTACCTACGTTCACTTGGCACCAGTTAGGAGACAAAAACATCATATATATATATTTATTCCATTGTAACGTTTTGGGTCCTGAGTTTATACAGGGAGTTTGTTTCAGTGTGGAGAGAGAGAGAGAGAGAGAGAGAGAGAGAGAGAGAGAGAGAGAGAGAGAGAGAGAGAGAGAGAGAGAGAGAGAAGATCCACAAACACAAAAAAATGGCGGGAAAAACAAATGACTAACTAAATACATATCAACATAAGATTTCTCGTAAGTTAAGAGACGGCCACGAGAGACTAGCGGTTGAGAGACACGTCAAAGAGATAGTATCTATGTGGTGGAGCTATTATGATATGTATCTAACACTGGAGGAGTTGGTAAAATTATTTCTCTTTTCACCTCCGTCTGTGTATAAAATAAACCAAATAAACACAGACTCGTACACTAATAAAAACAAATCAAGCAAAACAAACACACACACACACACGCGCGTACATCAAACAAACAAACATTAGTAAACCAACCAAAGACACAAACAGACGTACACCAAACAAAAAAAAACAAAAAAACAATCGACCAAACAAAAACAAACACCAAAATAATGTCCTATGAATCAACAGTTTACAACCACAACAAAAATCTATCTAAATTATTAATGTATAGGAACAACGTGTAGGCAATTATCACCTTAATCCCCTTGTAGTTTAGGGGAGAGAGAGAGAGAGAGAGAGAGAGAGAGAGAGAGAGAGAGAGAGAGAGAGAGAGAGAATGTCTGTGTGTCTGTCTGTCGGTCTGTCTTGTCAGTCGTAATATAAACAAACAAATAAATCGTACCAGAACTTTAAAAGACACTACACATTAAAACAAAACAAAATACTAATT
>CAUDMG010003680.1:1647500-1700000 GCA_958450375.1 Homarus gammarus | reverse complement strand
TTACAGGTGTATCTTACTGAAACAGACAATAACACAATGTAAGTTAACGTAAATTATCTAGTGAATGCAAAGTCCGGTTACAACTCAGCCGGTTACCATGCCTTATTACGTCTCCGGTTATGAGGAAAATCAAACTTACGATCATTTGAGAATTTCCAAGGCAAGATTAGATGAACAGAATCTATGTGTGATGATGGTGGTGGTGGTGGTGAGTGGTGGTGGTGGTGGTTTAGCTGTCTCGACCACTACAACCACCACCACCTACTCCTACCACCACCACCGCCACCACCTACTCCTACCACCACCACCACCTACTCCTACCACCACCACCGCCGCTACCACCACCTCCTCTCCCCACACACACACCATTTACGCCCCACACACCACCACCACCACCAAGCAGCATCACTCCGTGCCGTTACCACCACTTACTCACAATAAGTGGGTTTTATCTTAGTGACTGCCACTTAAACTGTCATTAGGTGGTGAAGGCGACCACTTTACGAGTCTAAGGGAGGGTAACTTCTTGCTCCCTGGCACTGTCTTGGCCCCCTGGCACTGTCTTGGCTCCCTGACAATGCTGTACAACGCTTGTCTGTGTGGGTGACGTCAAGCGGTATTGGCACTTATGAACGTGACGTCATACAGCGGTGCCATTTTTTTGGACATGACGTCATTCGTTGGAGCCACATATAGACGTGACGTCATACAGCGGTGACATAATAGATATGTCATGTAAACGTTTCCCATCGATTAACGCTGACGTCACTACCGCTATGACGTCATACCCGTGATGTCATTAAGGGTGATAACATCAAGTAATAACCACCCTGATGATAATGACGATAGTGGGGGAGTTGCTACTACCTAATTTAATTACCAACCAGACCAGAATACTCACCTGTCACCTGTCCCCCAAAACAACTTACTTGATGTAATTGATTGATTATAATGTTATCTTTTATTACTGGTGTGATTGATACTTTTTGTTATTATCCTTGTTATTGTTACTGTGATTGATATTTTTTGTTATTACCGTTCAGTGATTTGACGTGACAATTACACTTGACAACCTTACCACTGAACTAGACACGCTCCCTCCTCAATGCTCGTTAAGCGGAGAAAGACAAACACACGAATCACATTAAATGGAAACAAACAAACACAAACACACATTACGTTCTTTTCATTCTCGTTAAAGTCAGAAAAATAACTAAATCCCATTAGGTAAAAAAAAACTGACCAAAAACACACATACCAAGACTCGGCTGGGACTTCTCGGGATGACGACGTGTCCTTCAGTAGTCTAACTCCCTCCTCCTCCAGTAGCAGCCTGCAGGAGGAGCCACTTCTGACCTGCATGGTTTACTGCTCATGGGGTCGACCACCTCTCGTAGCTACCTGAAATATAAACAAACATAACATAACATAACATTACGTAACACAGCATAACAAAACAGATTAACATAACGTAGCGTAAAATAACACAGCTTAATATAATACACCATAATATAACACCATAACTTAATACAGCTTAACATAACACACCAAAATCCAGCTTAACATAAAAAACCATAACATAACACAGCATAACATAACACACACCATAACCTAACCTAAACAGATAGAAATTCCTCTATAATATGACACATAACACACCTGTAATTAAGACAAAGTGCGCAGTAAATCTATCTACCTTCCTTTGATCATTTATAAGTGTGAGTCTGGGTCAATTGTAAGTGGCCATCTTCACTACTAAGAGACAGTAAAGTGAGGTATTGTAATCATATAAGTAGATGAGTCTTTATTACACTACATTCCTACATTACTTATAATTGTACTTAAGTTAGGTAGTGAGGGTTGTAAAGTGACGTAATGTTTTATAAGTGTGTTGTAGTCAGGGGGAAAACCCAGCTGTTAACACTACCAGACACACACACACACACACACGGCGACACGCACACGACGCACGCAAGGCTAGACACGATTACACACATGGTCGCACGCACGGTTACTCCATATCACAGGCATGTATACATCTCTGCGCACACACACACACACACACACACACACACACAAACACACACATTTCACATCCAAGTTTGTTTATTTTAGTATTTTACGATAATTATCTTTACCAGATGTTTAGGAGTCAACGCCAACTGATAACTCTATTAACTTTATTCACGAGTATTTTATTCATTCTCGTGACCTGATTCATAAAAGTGGTTATTTAATGTTAACTTACGGCAGATTTATTCATTAACAGTGAGTCGTGGGGTGTTTATTAGTGAGTGATATGTTAATTTAGTGTTAATGTTTACACCACGCCTCCATCACCACCACCATATTACCTGAGGAAGGAAGACCCCCCCTCCCCCCACCTGATGTCTGCCTGCCTTGACTCCTGCCCTCACCCCCCCCCCCCTCAACACACACAAGAGACACAACACAGGGACACAGTGGAGAAAAAACAAATAAATAAATAAATAGTAATAGTTTTTGTACTATTTGTTAGAGAAAATACTTAACATTCTCTTCCTCTTCCCTTTTTTCTCTTTTTTTATCCTCTTCCTCCTATCTCATTCTTTCTCCTCTTCTTCTTCATTCTCTTCATCCTCCTCCTCTCTACCTCCTGCCCGCTACCTTCCTCCCCCCCCCCTCCTCCTCCTGGTGTACAGTGGAGATACCAGTGTCAGCATCTCGGGACATATACGACCACGCCGTCAGGAGATAACAGGTGTCGTAAACAACTCTAGGGACGTGTCTTGACGTGTTTCATCACAGGGGGAGGGAGGGCAATAATGTGCTATACCACCACTGAGAATTCCTTTATAATCCACTTAAAAAAATACTGATAATAATGACGATAGTGATGACGATACAACAACCAATTACACCTCGTGATACAAGAGTCAATCAGAATCCTTGATACAACAGCCAATCAGAACTCATGATATAAGAACCAATCAGAATACTTGATACAACAGCCAATTAGAATCCGTGATACAACAACCAATCAGACTTCACGATACAGATTAAGAGAAAACTTCAACATAATGAATCAACTCTTAAACACACATTAAATCTTACGCTATTACAAGACATTAATTCATGTTTGTTGCCGTATATTTCACTAATATATCCTAAACATGGCGTAAAGTTGGTAAACAAACAAAACGAACACCAACACAGTGATCATGTTTACTTAACCAGCTGGACTGGGTTCGTGTGTGCCGGCAACCTGTGTCCGATTCCTCGTTTAGTGACTACGACGTGCCAGAACTAGTAAAAAAAATGCATACAATTATTTGGTATCATATGACTTACAAAATTTTTCATCGTATAAGAAATAGTAAAGGCTTTGTTATGTAAATTATTTGTAAAAGGGAAGAGATATATAATCGACATTGACTTGTAAAAGGATAGATTGCATAGATGTGTCCCAAACTGGTAGTCTTGCTTGTGGAGTCGAATTTACCGTGAGAAACAAACACAGAGTTGGGTTGGAGTTAGGTTAGGATGGGTTGGGTTGGGTTGGTAAGAGGTTAGTATTAGAGTGGTAAATCATTAGGTAAAATAAGCTAGGAGGGAGGAAGAATATTCAGTGTGTGTGTGTGTGTGTGTGTGTGTGTTTCAAAGAATTGAGAATAACGAGGAAAGAGGCTCAACCTGAGGGTCCCCCCCCCCTCTCCTTTGCTAGGGAATAAAGAAGCAGTTAAGGAAAAAAAATTACTCAAAGGCAAGGAAGGGGAAGATGGGGGGACCAGGGGGAGGGGAGATGGGGGGGGGGACCAGGGGGAGGGGAGATGGGGGTAGGGGAGGGATCTAGCTCGCCCCGGCGTCCATACTCGCCCGGGACAATGGAACCCTCATTTGAGAGGGAAGGGAGGGTGTGTGAGGGAAGGGAGGGGGTGTGAGGGAAGGGAGGGGGTGTGAGGGTGGGGAGGGGGTGTGAGTGTGGGGAGGAGGTGTGAGTGTGGGGAGGAGGTGTGAGGGTGGGGAGGGGGTGTGTGTGGTGGGGAGGGGCACCAACTTGGTCTATAAAAGCCTCCCTACCTTTAGCCTCCCTCCTCCTCCTCCCCCTCACCAGGTTCATTATCTTAAGTCATGTGTTAAGGGGAGACACAATGCACACTTGAAGCATAAGACACACAGAGAACAGAAAGCATTATGTAAACAAGGAGGGAAGAAAGCTTTAGGAGGTACAAATAATATAACTAGATACAATAATTAAACCTCGTCCAAGAACAGGTCTCGAGTTATTGTGGGAACAGACAGACGCGTCCCAATAACAACACACGAATCATTAACACACAGCCAAGTGACGCACGACCCCGTTAATCACTTACGCTAACACACACCTGTCTCGCCCGGAACTCTCAGGTGAGCTGTGCTCATTAACGACTCACCTGTACACTGACCCGAGAGGTTCTGGCAAAGTTAAAACAAAACAAACATCATCCAAGAGTTTGGGAGCTGATGTGTGCGTGTGTGTGTGTGTGTGTGTGTTTCTAGGTTAGCTCCTCGAGTGCTGCTGTCGGCTGCTGGAGGATACTGTTATTAATTACGTGGTGTAATGATCAAGTGACGACAAAAACAGAACTTGTGATACTAGTAAGAGTCTTTCTTGTGTTTCAGATGCCTGTGTTTGTTTAGGTGGCCCAGTGTGTAGGCGGTGCAGGTAACACTTGGGGCCTGAAGGTGTTTTGTGTTGAAGGTATAAATAATGTGTCACTAATGGGATTTATGTGTTGCAGATGGTGTGACGGAGAGGGACGTGTTACAGTATAATATTTTGTGTTGCGACAGTGTGAGTTGCTAACTGTGTAGTGTGTTACAGGTGGAGTGGCTGGGGAGTGGCGGGTGCTCGGCGGTGGGCAGCGCCTGGTTCACACTACACGTGGCGGCCATCTGGACACTCACCGCCCTCAACGTGGACAAGTATGTGGCCATCGCCTCGCCTCTCCACTACGCCCGCTTTGTGTCACTCGGTCGTGTAGGGGTGACGGTGGCAGTGTCGTGGGTGTTGTCGGCGGGGCTGTGCACACTGCCGCTCTTACTGCCGGGGCTGCACAGTACCTCGCGGCCCCCTGGCTGCTGCCTCCCCGACGTGGTGTCCGCCTCGCCCCTCCTGGGCCGCAGCTACGCTCTGGCCCTCTCATTGTTCGGGTATATATTACCAGCACTGCTGGTGACCTCCGCTAATGGCCGCATCTTGGTAATAGCACGTCACCACCGTCACCGCATCGTGTCAGCGCTGTGGGACGTGACGGTGTCGGCTCAAGCCACTGTCACACCGCAGAGATCCCACTTTTACCTGACGCGGTACAGAGGGCGGTCAGCGGCCACCACAGTGTTCCACTTCGTCGGCACCTTCATCATCCTGTACCTGCCGTCGGCCGTGTGTCTGCTGTACGAGGCCCTCGCCAGGTCTTACGTCCCGGTCAACGTCTCCATCACAAACTTCGCTCTACTCACGTTTGCGCCGGCCATCAACGGCTTTGTTTACGGCGTTAAAAGTAAAGTGTTGCGAAAAAACTTTAAAAATTTCCTCAGAAAGCGGCTGTACCGCAGTGAAGTTAACTATGAGATCCAGTCCCGGGCGCCGTCGGTGCCAGCCTCCCGGCGGCCCTCCGTCACCCCCTCCCTCTCGTTGCCCCTCCAGCAGAAGCTTCAGCGCCGCATGTCTGAAATACTCATCCAGCCCACCACCTCCACACCTAGTGAAGGCGGCACTAAACTCGTCCGACGGTCTTCCGAGCTATGTTTCCGGCCACGGGGCTCCAACTCCTCGATACCCAGAGACACAACACCCTCTCGACCCATGGTTGACTCCTCAATGTTGCTGGTCAACAACACCAACCAGACTGACCAGCAAAACAACCAGGTTAAGAACGAGCAGGTCAAGCCTGACAAAACCAAAGGCGGGAGCCAGGAGAAGGTGAACACCTCCCCACCCAAGAGCCCCCTCAGTCGCAGCTCTAAGGTGTTCCGCCTACTGTCACAGTCTAACAGTCTGGAAGAGAACCAACACCCGGAGACCGAGACCTCCAACAACACGTCGACCGTCATGACCAACCATCGCCCTTCTTTACGTCGAGCTCTTTTTGCCAGGAATAAACAGAAGAGCCTCGACTTTGAGATGACGTGTTTGTACTTAGAGGAAAGTTCTTCAGATTCTGTCATCCATCCGCCTCGCAGCGCGTCACAACAGATTGTGGGAGATCTGGGCAGCCCCTCACTAGCTCGGCCTCTGTTGCTGGATCCTCGATCTCAGCCGCCACTGTCTCCCGCCAGGAAGACCAAGAGAGTCTCCTGGTCCTCTGACAGCTTCTCTGACTCTCCCATGGACTCTGACAACGACACAGTCATCGTCTCCAACCCCGTGCCTCCAAGATACCGTAAGAAGACAATGTTCCGTAACAATGGGCTGCGTTTCGACTTCTCCAAAGTCTCCCTGGAACGTATCGACTCTGAGGACGTCCGGCAGTCACTGGAGCACAGCGACTCCCTCGACTCATCGCCACCAATCTCTCCACAAATCGCTGCCAACAACAAAACAGAGGTGGACGTTCATCCTGTCAACAGTCCCGTCGTGGCCAATGGGAAGGTCATCAGTAAGAGTAACGGCCACCACGATATAGCGGGCGCTGTGGCCCTGCCCACACACAACACATGAGGGTCGAGGCCAGTTTTCATCACTCGTGGGCTTTCTTAGGCAACGCAAATCAGGGTATTGTGGCAGGAGAGAGAACACGGAGAGGGCCTGGCGTGTGCTGGGCCCACACCGTTCTCTACACACATTTGTTTACTACTGACCAGACGCAACAAAGCTTCCCTCGTTGAGCGCCACTGTCATAATAACTCGCTTATTCCAGTCCTGTCACGGTGAGAGTAACACAGGACACCGTGTTGTGATGCCATAACACTATTGACCAAGACGAGAGCCATGTTGTCATACACTTGTGGACGCTTTGGATGAAGAACTGTAAATATTAGCTGCCCTTAAGGGGTTAAAACTCCTCGTCGGGAGAACTTGAGAGCTTTAATTGTTTACAGTGAGAAAACCTAGTGGGTGTCTCTCCCCCCCCCCCCCCCCACCCCGTCTCTCACTGAGGCTCACCTGTCGGGTCCACTGTTTGTATGTGAAAAAATCTATATACATGTATATACTAGTCAGAACAGATATTACTCAACGTGTGTACATATATATATATATATATATATATATATATATATATATATATATATATATATATATATATATATATATATATATCTGTGTACCTGTGGCTAATTAACTGACAGTCACGGTGTGCATCTGATATAAACACACACACACACACACACACACACACACACACCTCTCTCTCCAGGTGTGTACCAATCAGTCATAATTATTACAGGTACACGTAAACCTTTATCCACACTCATCGTTAACCACCTTGTGTTATCCATCCATATCTTAAAATCCATTCATCCTATCCACATTCCACTCAATACCACTACCGGCATCCACATAAACATCCATCTCTTGTCAACTGTGATGATGAAAGTGAGTGATGGTGACAGTGGCAGTGAGGGTGACAGTGGCAGTGAGGGTGACAGTGGTCGTGAGTGATGGTGACAGCAGGTGCAACACACACAGATGGTGCCACTATACACCAAAGTCATTGCGGCAATAATCAATCAGGAGGTGGGTGGGAGGGAGGGTCAGGCAACTATATAATGACCCTGAGTGACCTTAAAAGAGAGGTCAAATCAGATCAGGTCATGCGGTGTCCCCCCCCCCCTGCTCCCCACAAGGATATTATTGCTCCTCCATTACCCAGAACAGTCTCCCCTCCCCTCCCTCTCCCCCCCCCCCAACACAATAGCCACTCGGTCACATAACACCAGAAGGCTTTTTTCTATGTGCTGCAGCGTTTAACACCTCGAGCTGAAACTACTACCACCACCACTACTACCATCACCACTATTGCCTGCCATAACCACCATCACCAACGCCACCACCACTACTATTACAACCACTAGTACTACCACCACCACTACTACTACCACTATTGCCTGCCATAACCACCACCACCACTACTATAAACATTACGAGTCTTGGTATTTTTCATCAACTTAATTAACCTCTGGTCTGGTACCTCGGTGTAAGTACCACCCCCCCCCCCCCC
This sequence comes from Homarus gammarus, assembly GCA_958450375.1. Lineage (NCBI taxonomy): Eukaryota > Metazoa > Arthropoda > Malacostraca > Decapoda > Nephropidae > Homarus > Homarus gammarus. Next base: position 1,691,817 of record CAUDMG010003680.1, on the reverse strand, counting down.
CAGTGTGGAGAGAGAGAGAGAATCTTACACATACATTGAAACAAACAACAAACACGTCAACAAAAACACACATCAACAAACACAAAAACACGTCAGCAAAAACAAACACGAAAACAAACACAAAACTAAACCTAAACCCATCATGTGTTTTACCACCCATCCTCCCTTAAAAAAAACAAAACACGGATGGTTCCTGTTTTTTCCCCACTTCACCAACTCCCCCCCCCCAAAAAAAAAATCCAGAAAAAAAGTAAACTGTTTATTTTTTTTCCTGGAGTAAATTGTCCATGACTGGGGCGAATATATTTGGTTTTAGTCGAGTCTCACCACCAGCTGATGCGACTGTACTGTATACCTACCAGTTACAGTCACTCGCTAAGTTAACAGTCACTCACAGCAATATGCACAGTCAGTTATAGTCTAGTCACTCGATAAAGGTACAGTCACTCGCTAAGTTAACAGTCACTCACGGCTATATGCACAGTCAGTTACAGTCTACAGTCACTCGATAAAGGTACAGTCACTTGCCTCAGTTAACAGTCACCGTCACAGTTACTGGCACAAGGCAGTGTTTATGTGTGGTGTGCCTGGATTTTGACATCACTAACAGATGATTTGGAGCTGTGACGTCACCACTATACACCTGCTGGTGGACTCTGACGTCACCATTAACAGCTCATATTGGGCTCTAACAAACACATGATTTGACCAATGAAACCGATTTTGGGTTGTGACGTCACCCCTACTGCCACCTAAACATCTCACTTTATGCAAAAAAAAAAAAAAAAAACTAAAAACCAACAATAAAAAACGGACGGGTTTCCAGTTTTCTTACACAAGGGTAGCGAGGTTTCTTTGGCCCCTGAGTCACCTTTATTTCTCTGGTTAAGTGACGCTGGTTTCTACACGCTAATCAGGTAACAACGAGAGAACTGGTTTCAAGACACAAGGAAAACAGGGGGAAGGGGGGGTGGGGGTGTCTTAAAGTGGTGCTGGGAAGCTTTTAAGTGCCGTGACAGGGATTCCGAACACACGAGAAACACTTGGTGGTGTTCTAAGTGCACCTGAACATAACACTTAAGAGAACGTGGTAAGTGGAGTTTTCTTTTAGGTCACAGGATGCCAAGATAAGTGCCAGTGTGTGTGTGTGTTATGGTGTTGTTATGTGTCGTGGATGGCACTATAGCATGTCAGTGTTGTCGTGTAGGTGTCAACTAAACAAGGGTACAGTGCCACCACCATCAAATAGAGGTACAGTGCTACATAAGGGTAGTGCCACCAAACAAGGGTACAGTGCCATCAAACAAGAGTACAGTGCCACCAAACAAAAGAGTACAGTGCCACCAAACAAAGGACACAGTGCCACCAAAGGCCACTCAGTGCAATAACAACAAAGATCCCGGAAATAGTGCCATCGCTTCAATGTAAATAACTTTCTATGTATAAATAACAAGAGAAAATTCTAGACCTATAATTCCAAAGGTGAGATACAGAGGAGTAGTGTAGCTCACGTGTATATAATCAACAATACTCTTGGCAGAATTATACCAAACAGAGACACGGTGTTGGATGATTGTTTGTGTACACCTGAACGGAGTCAAATGAAAACCTCGAGCTCTTCCAGGTGTCGTGAGGTGGACAAGTTAGTGAATCATTGTGAGAAAAATGATAAGAAATAAAAAGTGAAACTGAATTTAAGTTAATTTATTAAATATTGTAAAGAAAAAATAGGACTTATTTTTTATTTTGTGTTTTTAGTAGATAAATTTATAATGTATGAAATTTATTAAAAAAGGTTAAGTAATTTAAGCAAGTTTATCAATATTGTGAGAAAAACTTGAAAAAAATAATGAAAATTTGGTGTCTTTGGTGGAGACAAGTTAATAGAAATTTTTAAAGTGATAGAAAAAAAACGAATCAAATTTAAATGTTAGAAAAAATTGAAAAAAAAAAATGAAGAAAAATAGTTGTGTTTTGGTAAAGACTGAAAATTATGTAAAATATCGAAGAGATAAGAATTAAGTTTGGTAAGTGAAAGAAAAATGACAATATTATGAGAGAAATGAATAGTAAATAAAGTTTATAAGTAAAGGATAGAAGTGAAGAAGAAAAAACTACTTATGTACTTACAAACACAAGTGAGTTTTCCGAATGTAAATTGAGAAAAAAATATTCATAAACATACTTAAACATCAAAACAAAAGATAATGTTTATTCATATTTCTCGGCCAACAGAATCACTGAGTACTTATTAAGTTGGTACAAAAGTGTTCATTCATACATTGTCTAGGTACTCAGAGGTCCGTGAGATGAGTATTCCACTAACCTAACCCTACCCAACCTAACCTGACCCTAACCCCATCCAACCTATCCCAACCCAAATCAACCCATTCCAACCTATCCTATCCTAACCCAAGCCAACCCAATCTAACCTCATTAATAATAATATTCACCATACGCCTCTCTAAGTATCTGGATTCAGGGTCAGACCTTATAAAAACACTTAACTTCATACACACAAAAAACACGTAAGAATATTTTTTTTGAGGGGGGCCAAAAAAACAAACGCCCCCCCCCCCCCCCCCAGAAAACTCCTAGTAACTAACAACCCTAAGTGACGTATGACGTATCCGACCAATCAACAGCAGGCTTCTCACAACCAAGACGCCGCCATTGGTCCAACAGGTTTCCACTTTACCCCCATTATTTCATTGTAATATAAACTTGCTAAATCAACAAACAATTCACCTACACTCTACCTCGGCATTCTGTTCTTCATGCTGGTTCAGGAAGAATACCAAAGAATATAATTTTCTTAATATATCACAAAAAAATAAAATATTATTATTATTATTAGTAGTAGTACGATAAAAATAAATAAATAAATAATAATAATAATAATAATAATAAATACTAGTCAATGGCAGTATTATGACGTGTGCTCATCATGTGGTTGGCATGTAGTAGTTATGTTAGCTGTTATGTTTATGTTGTGAAGCTGTGTTATGTTGTTTTGATACATACATACATACATACATACATACACATAGAAACACACATACATATACAAACACACATACCGGGTACATATCCATACACCCATTTATCCTCTTAAGGGGTTCTGTCACCATCAGACGCTGTTTAATAATATTTTAATTTCTAAAAAAGAGCAGAACAAAGGGATTACAATCAATGTGTTATTAGATGAACAAAAAAATGATCTGTATTTTGTATCTGTTCAGTCAAGAAGATTCACCTGAGCTCCTCAACTGTTCTTGTGTGTTCGGGTGTTCTTCAGTGAGACGCTAGACTGTTCTATCTCCAAATGTTCTTCACTGAGATCCCCACCAGACTGTTCTTATGTTCAGTGTTCTAGGTGCTACTGCTTCGTTTAGGTAACTGTTCACCTTGTTCTAGGTTACTGCAGGATATGGCTGACTGTTCACTGTAGAGAGCTGTTGGCTTAGGCAGGGTATAATAATAATAGTAATTAATCGGGGTACCTCAGTTAAAACACACGTGGTTGGGGGCATTATAACAGTTAAGTGAGACCAGTTACAACCAACCAGTCACTCCTTTTAACAGTTACTACCAACCACTCACTCCTACCAACCAGTCACTCCTTTTTAACAGTTACTACCAACCACTCACTCCTACCAACCAGTCACTCCTTTTAACAGTTACTACCAACAACTCACTCCTTTTAACAGTCTATTAGTTACATATACAGTTAGAGTGTCTGTCTTTCCCCCACTCACTCACATCCCACCCAGTTACCCCTTTTACAGTCTATTACTCGTCCCGTAACAGTCATTCATACAGTCCCCACTTGACTTACATTCATTCATCCACCAGTCCTTCTGCCATACAGTCACTTTCATCCGTTCTTCCACCAGCCAGTCACTTTAAACTATCTTCCCCTCATCCTCCCTGACCTTCCCTAATCCACCCTGACCCTCCCTAATCCACCCTGACCCTCTTTAATCCACCCTGACTCCTCCTAATACACCCTGACCCTCCCTAATCCACCCTGACCCTCTTTAATCCACCCTGACTCCTCCTAATACACCCTGACCTCTCTCTCAAAAAAAAGTCCAACGCTTCATGATCCATTTCCAGACCTTAATCCACTTATCCACACACGACCGACATAACCTCTCCTTCCACTGATCCACACACGACTCCAACAACCTCACCATTAAGTTGATGAGACTTTTATTAGGGAGAAGTTTAAAGGAATTGCTGCTCTCTATCTCACTCACTCTCTCTCTCCCTTCTCCTTCCCTCTCACCTCCCTCTCTCTCTCTCTACTCCCTCTCTCTCTACCCACGCCAGTTATATGTCCCCCACCCACACCTTCTTCACCAACACCCCCCCCCTCTCTCTCTCTCACACCCACCCACCCACACATACTCCCCACGCCCACCCACGCCCACAAGACAATAATGTATAACCGTACCCCCGAGCTTAATACAATATACTGTAGCTGGCTATTATTGTGTCTTCATGTGAGTCTGATACCAAAGTCTAGTGTATATTTATTTTGATATATTCTCAAAGGGTTGGGAGGTGTCAACTGGGGCCCCTAGTACTGATGGGCCCCTAGTCTCAATGGGCCCCAGTATTAATGGGTTTCAGTCTTAGTGGGTTTCAGTCTTAATGGGCCCCTGGTTTCAATGGGTTCCAGTATTAAAGAGTCCCGAGTCTTAATGGACCATGAGTCTTAATGGGCCCCGAGTCTTAATGGCCCCGAGTCTTAATGGCCCCGAGTCTTAATGAACCACGAGTCTTAATGGGCCACGAGTCTTAATGGGCCACGAGTTTTAATGGGCCACGAGTCTTAATGGGCCCCGAGTCTTAATGGATTGCAGTATTTAGGAGGCATTACGACCTTTTACCACCCCCCCCTCCCCCCAACAAAAAATATTGTAAGGGGTCCAGTTAGCTACGATTAAATTGGGGTCTATTAAGGCTTGGGTCCTATTTAAATAAGGTAATAATATACCCTATTACATGAGGGCCCAGTGAACTAAGAACATTTTTGAACCTATTATATTTGGGGTCCAGGTAACAACGGTAACATAAAGGGCCCATTAGGACAGATGCTCATTAAAACAGGGGCCCAACAAGACAGATACCCATTAAAACAGGGGCACAATAGAAGATACCCATTAAAAGAGGGGCCCATTAGGACAAATACCCATTAAAACAGGGGCCCAACAAGACAGATACCTTTTAAAACAGGGGCCCAACAAGACATACACCAATTAAAACAGGGGCCCAACAAGACATACACCAATTAAAACAGGGGCCCATTAGGACAGATACCCATTAAAACAGGGGCCCAATAAGACAGATACCCCTTAAAACAGGGGCCCAACAAGACATACACCAATTAAAACAGGGGCCCATTAGGACAGATACCCATTAAAACAGGGGCCCAATAAGACAGACACCCCTTGAAACAGGGGCCCAACAAGACATACACCAATTAAAACAGGGGCCCATTAGGACAGATACCCATTAAAACAGGGGCCCAATAAGACAGATACCCCTTAAAACAGGGGCCCAACAAGACATACACCAATTAAAACAGGGGCCCATTAGGACAGATACCCATTAAAACAGGGGCCCAATAAGACAGATACCCCTTAAAACAGGGGCCCAACAAGACATACACCAATTAAAACAGGGGCCCATTAGGACAGATACCCATTAAAACAGGGGCCCAATAAGACAGATACCCCTTAAAACAGGGGCCCAACAAGACATACACCAATTAAAACAGGGGCCCATTAGGACAGATACCCATTAAAACAGGGGCCCAATAAGACAGATACCCCTTAAAACAGGGGCCCAACAAGACATACACCAATTAAAACAGGGGCCCATTAGGACAGATACCCATTAAAACAGGGGCCCATTAGGACAGATACCCATTAAAACAGGGGCCCAATAAGACAGATACCCCTTAAAACAGGGGCCCAACAAGATATACACCAATTAAAACAGGGGCCCATTAGGACAGATACCCATTAAAACAGGGGCCCAATAAGACAGATACCCCTTAAAACAGGGGCCCAACAAGACATACACCAATTAAAACAGGGGCCCAATAAGACAGATACCCATTAAAACAGGGGCCCATTAGGACAGATACCCATTAAAACAGGGGCCCAATAAGACAGATACCCCTTAGGGCCCATCTAACCAACCAACCACTCCCAGAATCTGTAAACAACAACAATGCAGATAAATGTACCTCCCAACTCTCGTTTTTTGTTGAATTAATAACTATTTGACGTACAATAAGTACATAAGGTGTACAGTGAAACCTCTATTTAACGGACTATATGGAGAGGAAAGTCCGTTATATCGAGGAAAAAGTCCGTTACATAGAGGGAGAAATCAGTTATAGAGGGAAAAGTCCGTTATATGGAGGGAAAAGCCCGTTATTTGGAGGGGGAAAGTCCGTTATATGGAGGGAAAATTTCGTTATTTGGAGGGAAAAGTCCGTTATATGGAGGGAAAAGTCCGTTATATAGAGGAAAAACTCCGTTAGAAGGAAAGTCCGTCATATAGTGAAAAATCCGTTACATGGAGGTTTCACTGTACATATACATACACACTCCTCTAATGACCAAATATAAGTGACAAATTAATCTTATGTTTCTATAATAACAAATTTCCATGAAGAAGAAGAAAAGAAGAAGTATTTTTATACATAAAAAAAGATGTAAATATGTAACAGAATATATGATGATGTTTCCAGGTGCGTCTTATTTATCCTATTAAGAGTGGACAGGTGAGAACAATTATCTGTCTCTCAACCTAGCTATCTATCAGTTGGATAAGAGACACATCTATCAACCTATCTTATTCATCTGAGAGAGAGAGAGAGAGAGAAAAGGTGGCTCAGTATCTCAGCTCAGTAAGGTAGTATAAAGGTCAGAGTGAACTTGTTGCAATGAGAGAAAATTCCCCCGAGTGCGTGGGGACACAAGTGTGTGTGTGTGTGTGTGTGTGTGTGTCTCTGTCTTCAAGTCTCCCTGGCTGTCTCAAAGTCTAACTGTCACTCTCACCACGGAAAGTAAATATCTCCTTGTCTCTCAACAGTCTCTCACCCAGGCAGGTAAGTCTCCCTCCTCCCCTCCCTTCAGAAGCCAAGATCACATTCTCAAACCCGCGTTAGGTCAATTTTCCTCGGTAACAGGAGACGTTGGAACCCACTCAACGGCTCACCCTGGAAGACGGCTCAAAAACGACCCAAAGCGGCTAAAAGTGGCCTAAAATGACCAAACATTACAAAAAATGGCCTGAAATGGCTAAACATTAATTAAAATGGCTAAAAATGGCCTAGAATGGCAAAAATTGCCTAAAATGGATAAAAATGGATTAATATGGCAAAAATTGACTAAAATGGCATAAAACAGCCCATAAATCGGTTCAAACAGTTCAAAATGGCCTAAAATGCCTAAAAATGGCCTATAACGGCTTAAATGGCCCAAAGCTGTTAAAATTAGCACAAAAACATCAATAAATTGTCTAAATTTAAAAAAAAAGGCCAAAAAACACCTAAAACTGGCCTAAGAACGTCTAAAACCGACCTCAAATGTACCCATAGACTCTACCTTACGATATACCTTCACTACACAACAGTTACGAGAACACTATAACTTACAGAGTCCTTTGAGAATCTTAACACAAGGGCTGAGATGTTTAAAAGTCTCGTAAGATGATTATTTCCCGTAAATGATAGGCGAAAAAATAAATACACTTATACTTATGGCTACAGTACACAAATAAACCTGTACTGACACTTAACTACTTATAATTCACTTATCACCACTTAAGAGACAAAAGTATAATATATGGATCAGTTTAAGTAACGACACAAGACGCAATGATTCTCTTAAGTGTTTTTAGTTAAGGTAGAGTCTCTTATAACTTTGACGCCATTTTGATGTGTTTATTTACAATCCAGGGAAGAAAAGGAAGGAAGGAGGGAGGGAAGGAAGGAAGGAAGGAAGGAAGACAACGTTTGGATATCATCAGCTCAGGTGAGTAGGTGAGGGTGGTGCAGGTGAGTGGGTGAGGGTGGTGCAGGTGAGTAGGTGAGGGTGGTGCAGGTGAGTAGGTGTGGGTGGTGCAGGTGAGTAGGTGAGGGAGGTGCAGGTGAGTAGGTGAGGGTGGTGCAGGTGAGTAGGTGAGGGAGGTGCAGGTGAGTGGGTGAGGGAGGTGCAGGTGAGTAGGTGAGGGTGGTGCAGGTGAGTAGGTGAGGGTGGTGCAGGTGAGTAGGTGAGGGAGGTGCAGGTGAGTAGGTGAGGGTGGTGCAGGTGAGTAGGTGAGGGAGGTGCAGGTGAGTAGGTGAGGGAGGTGCAGGTGAGTAGGTGAGGGAGGTGCAGGTGAGTGGGTGAGGGAGGTGCAGGTGAGTAGGTGAGGGTGGTGCAGGTGAGTAGGTGAGGGTGGTGCAGGTGAGTAGGTGAGGGAGGTGCAGGTGAGTAGGTGAGGGTGGTGCAGGTGAGTAGGTGAGGGAGGTGCAGGTGAGTAGGTGAGGGAGGTGCAGGTGAGTAGGTGAGGGAGGTGCAGGTGAGTGGGTGAGGGAGGTGCAGGTGAGTAGGTGAGGGTGGTGCAGGTGAGTAGGTGAGGGTGGTGCAGGTGAGTAGGTGAGGGTGGTGCAGGTGAGTAGGTGAGGGTGGTGCAGGTGAGTAGGTGAGGGAGGTGCAGGTGAGTAGGTGAGGGTGGTACAGGTGAGTGGGTGAGGGTGGTGCAGGTGAGTGGGTGAGGGTGGTGCAGGTGAGTAGGTGAGGGTGGTGCAGGTGAGTAGGTGAGGGTGGTGCAGGTGAGTAGGTGAGGGAGGTGCAGGTGAGTAGGTGAGGGTGGTGCAGGTGAGTAGGTGAGGGAGGTGCAGGTGAGTGGGTGAGAGAGGTGCAGGTGAGTAGGTGAGGGTGGTGCAGGTGAGTAGGTGAGGGTGGTGCAGGTGAGTAGGTGAGGGAGGTGCAGGTGAGTAGGTGAGGGAGGTGCAGGTGAGTAGGTGAGGGTGGTGCAGGTGAGTAGGTGAGGGAGGTGCAGGTGAGTAGGTGAGGGAGGTGCAGGTGAGTGGGTGAGGGAGGTGCAGGTGAGTGGGTGAGGGAGGTGCAGGTGAGTGGGTGAGGGAGGTGCAGGTGAGTAGGTGAGGGTGGTGCAGGTGAGTAGGTGAGGGTGGTGCAGGTGAGTAGGTGAGGGAGGTGCAGGTGAGTAGGTGAGGGAGGTGCAGGTGAGTAGGTGAGGGTGGTGCAGGTGAGTAGGTGAGGGTGGTACAGGTGAGTGGGTGAGGGTGGTGCAGGTGAGTAGGTGAGGGTGGTGCAGGTGAGTAGGTGAGGGTGGTGCAGGTGAGGAGGTGAGGGTGGTGCAGGTGAGTGAGTGAGGGAGGTGCGAGTGAGTGAGGGAGGTGCAAGTGAGTGAGTGAGGGAGGTGCAAGTGAGTGGGTGAGGGAGGTGCAAGTGAGTGGGTGAGGGTGGTACAGGTGAGTGAGTGAGGGAGGTGCAGGTGAGTGAGGGAGGTGCAAGTGAGTGAGTGAGTGAGGGAGGTGCAAGTGAGTGGGTGAGGGAGGTGCAGGTGAGTGGGTGAGGGAGGTGCAGGTGAGTGAGTGAGGGAGGTGCAAGTGAGTGAGTGAGGGAGGTGCAAGTGAGTGGGTGAGGGTGGTACAGGTGAGTGGATGAGGGTGGTACAGGTAAGTGAGTGAGGGAGGTGCAGGTGAGTAGGTGAGGGTGGTGCAGGTGAGTAGGTGAGGGTGGTGCAGGTGAGTGGGTGAGGGTGGCACAGGTAAGTGAGTGAGGGAGGTGCAGGTAACTCAATTAAGAAAGATGACGTGTTAAGAATGTTTACCAACACGTACTTGAAACATGAACAAAATCCTATACCACAAAAAAATTACAAAAAATAAGCAAACAAAATATAATATCCTCAAATAAACAATAACAATACGACCATCATCACCATCAACTATCACCAACCTTCACCATTAAACACCATCACCAACATACAATACTTTTTTCAATCCCCCCCCCCCCCCCCCTAAAAAGATAATGTTAACATAATACTAACTTAACACAACATAAAACTACCTATCTGTAAACATTTAAATGCCAATATAGCGTCTCGGGCATTTCATCAGTAAGGTATGTGATATAAACAGCCCCTTCTACTATACCTGTCATAGAAGAAAAACATCTCAAAATTGTCTAAACTATCAGACATATGAACAGACATCGACCACTCCTCTCACTTCACGGCCACGCGATTATTTACATCTTACAAACATACTTTCGTTCACCTCCACTACAAAACAACCAAACGTGTCTATCCTCCCCCTAGTGACGGTCTTAACTACAGTTGGATACTTAACCTAAGATACACTGGACATTTACAAGGTCTTTTCACCGGTACTTACCATAGCTACTGCCTTGGCCGGTATTCCCAATGGCTACTGTCTTGGCCCTGTATTCCCAATGGCTACTGCCTTGGCCGGTATTCCCAATGGCTACTGTCTTGGCCGGTCTTTCATTGGCTACTGTCCTGACCAATAGTTACGATATTTATAACCACTTCACTGTTGTCCAAAATCTGCTAAAAAGTACACCACATTTAAACTTCCACTTCACTTCCTCCACACCACTAGTTCATTAACCTCAAAGTTATCCAAATTCGTGAATCACTGGTGTTCTTACTCGCCCTTGACCTTCAAAAACTGTACACACCTCCTAACAAGGTCACAGCCCCTCTCCACCGTCACCCAACAACGTAACTAAAACAAGAGATTTCAACATGTTCATCCTCTTAGTGTGATGTAGTTTCTGTTTTGGCCGTCAAGCAATAGATGGCGCTGGTGTTAGTTATCAATGTCCGTTGTATGGTTGTTGAGGCTTATGTCATTTATCTTGTTTGAGTGGCCCTGTGCGTTAATGTTTAGGTAGTCAAGGCACAGATGTTTAGGTAGTCAAGGCACAGATGTTTAGGTGGGGTGGAAGGGGGGGGTGAGTGGGGAGTAGGCAAGAGAGAGAGAGAGAGAGAGAGAGAGAGAGAGAGAGAGAGATGATCTGGGTGTCCGGGGGAAGGTGAGGGAGAGGGACGAGGTGGGAGGGGGGAGGGGAGGAGGGAAGCCAAGCGAGACATCCCCAAGATGAGGGGAAGTTCGTCCAGGGATTGCATGTCCTCAGAGGCGACAGGGATTACAGTGTCTCAGACTTGGGTGGGGGGAGGGGGGTAAGGAGGGGGGTAAGGAGAGGGGTAAGGAGGAGGGGAGTGAGGAGAAGGTAGGGAGGAGGAGGAGGAGGAGGGTGTGGAAGTGCGAGGAGTAGGCGGGGAGGTGTGAGGAACAGATGGGGAGAGATGAAGAAGAGATGGGGAGGTATAAATAGCATAAAGAAGGGGAGAGACGGAGAGAAGGAGATGGGGAGAAAGAGGGAGACGAAGCTATACCTGACACGCTCCCGGCCTCTCAAACTTTCTTTCCTCTGGTGTCAACTCAACCAAGTCCTGGAACAAGACAGGGACCTCATACCAAAACAAACCCCTTCTAATTTTTTCCCCAGGACGAACTAGATACATAAGTGGTTGAAGACGGGGGGAGGGGGGGGGGGGGGGTAAAAAAACGTCTCACATCGAGCCACACTTTCTTCCCCATAAATTGAATTATGGGTAGAGGCGGAAAATGGGGTGGGGGGAGGATGAGGAGGAAGGGGAAGGGAGAGGACGAATGAGGGTCAGGAGAGAAAAGGGAAAGACAGTCAGAGGAGGGAGGTAGGTTTTTCTTTTTACGTGTTGTGTTTTTCCCAGGACGGTCATTACCAAGTGTTATAGGAGAGGCGGCGGGCGTCACCCTCTCCTCCCTCCGCCGATCAGCTGACTCGCGGGAGGACATTTAAAAGCCCTCCTTCCCCCCGCACTCCTTTGTTTGTCAACACGTAGGCGCTTCATGCAGACAATAACACGGCGTTGTTTTGTGTGTACCTCTAAAGAAACTGAGAGAGAGAGAGAGAGAGAGAGAGAGAGAGAGAGAGAGAGAGAGAGAGAGAGAGAGATCTTAAGTGTTGTGTTTGTATGTGGCATCTTTCCCACGTCTGTCTGTCTGTCTATTTAGATTTTCTGTCTTTTTTATCCAAATACCTCCCCACTCCTCTCCACCCCTCCCCACTCCTCTCCATCCATTCCCACTCCTCTCCATCCCTTCCCACTCTTCCCCACCCCTCCTAACTCCTCTCCACCCCTTCTAACTCCACTCCATCCCTTCCCACTCCTCTCCACCCCTCCCCACCCCTCTCCACACCTCTCCACCCCTCCCCACCCCTCTCCACACCTCCCCACTCCTCTCCACACCTCTCCATCCCTCTCCATTAAGGCTGGACTAAAGTGCCCCGTCTGAGTGTCCATCACCCCCAGCCTCGTGTTGACGTCTGAAAAACAGGAGACGCCACTGTCTACTACTGTCGCTGTCACTGTCCATCGTCGCCACTGTCTACTCTTGTGTTTCTTACTGTCTGCTGTTGTTGTTGTCACTGTCTGTTGTTGTTTTTGTTACTTTACTTTTGCTGTTGTCACTGCCCGTCGTCGATACTGTCCATCGCTGTCACTGTCCATAGTAGTTACTGTCAATGCTGTCACTTTTCATCGCCACTAGTGTCCACGCCATCACTGTCTACTCCATCACTGTCCACACCGTCACTGTCCACGCCATCAGTGTCTACTCCATCACTGTCCACGCCGTCACTGTCCACGCCATCACTGTCTACTCCATCACTGTCCACACCGTCACTGTCCACGCCATCAATGTCTACTCCATCACTGTCCACACCGTCACTGTCCACGCCATCAATGTCTACTCCATCACTGTCCACGCCGTCACTGTCCACGCCATCACTGTCTACTCCATCACTGTCCACGCCATCAATGTCTACTCCATCACTGTCCACGCCATCACTGTCCACGCCGTCACTGTCCACGCCATCACTGTCTACTCCATCACTGTCCACACCGTCACTGTCCACTGTCCACGTCATCACTGTCTACTCCATCACTGTCCACGCCGTCACTGTCCACGCCATCACTGTCTACTCCATCACTGTCCACGCCATCAATGTCTACTCCATCACTGTCCACGCCATCACTGTCCACGCCGTCACTGTCCACGCCATCACTGTCTACTCCATCACTGTCCACACCGTCACTGTCCACGCCATCACTGTCTACTCCATCACTGTCCACACCGTCACTGTCCACGCCATCACTGTCTACTCCATCACTGTCCACACCGTCACTGTCCACGCCATCAATGTTTACGCCATCACTGTCCACGCCATCACTGTCTATACTCCATCACTGCCCACGCCGTCACTGTCCACGCCGTCACTGTCCACGCCATCACTGTCCACGCCGTCACTGTCCACGCCATCACTGTCCACGCCATCACTGCCCATGCCACTAGTCCTTAGCGGAAAAGTCTGGTAACTGTCTTTACACGCTTGATTTAGCGACACTGATTGGCGAAATGACGCTTTAGTTGGCAGCACTGACTCGCGAAATTAAACTCGAGCTGTGAGCACTTAATCGCGAAATGACACGAATTGGCAGCACTGACTCGCGAAATGACCACGAATTGGCAACACTGACCCGCGAAACGACACGAATTGGCAGCACTGACTCGCGAAATGACACGAATTGGCAGCACTGACTCGCGAAACGACACGAATTGGCAGCACTGACTCGCGAAATGACACGAATTGGCAGCACTGACTCGCGAAATGACACGAATTGGCAACATTGACTCGCGAAATGACACGAATTGGCAAAACTGACACGCAAATTAGACAAAAGTTAGGAGCACTGACCCGCAAACATTACACTTGAGTTGGTAACACTAATTCGCCAAATTAAACTCAAACTGGTAACACTGATTCGCGAACAGGGAGGAATTTTTGCGACTCGTCAACTTAACCTGGTGGTGTTTTTATCCTGTTCCTGACGCCGTTTAACATGATAACAGGTGTTAGCAGGTGTGAGCGTGTGTTGGCAGGTGTTGGGGGATATTGGCAGGTGTTGGGGGACGTTGACGGGTGTTGGCAGGTGTTGGGTAGGTGTGTTGGCAGGTGTTGGGTAGGTGTGTTGGCAGGTGTTGGAAGGTGATGGCAGGTATAGGAAGGTATTACCGAAGTTTCCTACACCTGCCAACACCTCCCTACACCTGCCAACACCAGCACCAACCAATACTTTTCTAAATCATGACACCAATTTTCACCCCCCCCCCCCCCCACTAACACCAACCCCACACCAGGAAATAATTCAATCAGTCAGAGGCTTTTCATCAATACTCTCTTAATTAACTAGATTACTGAATAAAATCAAATGGACAGAAAGCATTATACTAGTCTTTTTTTTCCAGGAGGTACAGAGAGCCTTTATATTATACTAGTCTTTTTCCCCCAGGAGGGTCTTATGGTCTGGTACCCTTGGTGATGTCAAATGTATATTAATCTCTATGCAACAGGTGTGCACAGGTGGGTGTCTGACGCCATTACACCTGTACACAATTGAATATATAACAGAGATGGAATATATATATATATATATATATATAATATATATATATATATATATATATATATATATATATATATATATATATATATATATATTTTGAAGGGAATTTACTATAAACATTTTGTATTTGTTGGGTTGGTTGGGTAAATAGTTGTTTATATTGGGTGAATATATAAATTAGGTAGTGAAGATGCAATTCTCAGTCATAAATGAAGGTCAGATGAATAATAATAATAATAATATTATTATTATTATTATTACTATTATTAATAATGGTCATAATGGTAATAAAACAAATGATTCACACACACACACACACACACACACACACACACACACACCATATTTATGTCTGATTAAAACAAAAACAAAAATAACTCGAAACACAAAAAAACACAATTACTCTCCCTCAAAATTCCACCTAAAAAATTACAAACTTGACAATACATACCTACAAAAACAACGAAACAAACACACAAAAACAAAACAAAACAAAACACCAAAAAACACAAAAACACCAATACAAAAAAACACACAAAACAAACACAACGATGCTCTAATTGTTTGAGGATAAAAAAAAATTATTAAAAAAAAGCCTCGTAATTTTGTGGGTTATATTCTTTTAATGGGAAGGTCAGGGGAGAGTAATTACTGTCATTACCTGCCCATACCTACCTGTGCTGTGACGTCAGGTACAGGTAGGTGAGATAGGTAGATAGACATACATACATACATACATACACGCATACATACATACATACATACATACAGATAAATAAATAGATAGATAGATAGATAGATAGACTAATAAACACAGACAGACAGACAGACAGACAGACAGACAGACAGTGAGCTAAACACAACACTAAACAGCTATTAATATGGTTTAAGAAATACCAAATTGATAGTCTGTCTGTCTGTCTGTCTGTCTGTCTGTCTGTATGTATGTATGTATGTATGCATGTATGTATGTATGTATGTATGTATGTATGCATGTATGTATGAATGTTTGTATGTATGTATGTATGTATGTATGTATGTATGTATGTATGTATGCATGTATGTATGTATGTATGTATGTATGTATGTTTGTATGTATGTATGTATGTATGTATGTTTGTATGTATGTGTGTATGTATGTATCACTCACAACAAGCATCTCACTCTCCAAAACAAACAAACAAACAAAACTATTTACATTCTTAATTGCACAGGAAAAACAACAATAATAACTATTTTTTTCCCGACCCAGAGGATGCGGGTGGCCTACTAATAGTTAATAAAAATAAATAAATAAATAAACATGGCGGCGAACTGATGACGGGAGAAGTTTGTTGTTTGAAAGTAATTTGAGAGTAATTATGCAAATGAGAGAGAGAGAGAGAGAGAGAGGAGAGAGAGAGAGAGAGAGAGAGAGTTATTCGCTGATTAGTCACGCACCTGATCTCATTATCACCAATTAAGGTAGGTGGTAATTATAACCAGGTATTATGGGGTTAATTAGCCTCATATGCCACAGGTGAAGGGTGTGGTGGGGTGGGGAGGTGGGGGTTGGGGTGGTGGTGGAGGTTGGAGGTTGGGGGGGTTGCGGTGACCTTCTGGTAATAGGGGAAATTACGAGGGGCAAATCATATTGGTTCTCTAATCCTGGTGTGTCCCAATTCTAAAAGGTGCCAATTCTAATAGGTGCCAATTCTAATAGGCGCCAATTCTAATAGGCCCCAATTCTAATAGGCCACAATTCTCGTAAGTCCCAATTCTAATAGGTGCCAATTCTAATAGGTGCCAATTCTAATAGGCCCCAATTCTAATAGGCCCCAATTCTAATAGGCCACAATTCTCGTAAGTCCCAATTCTAATAGGTGCCAATTCTAATAGGCCACAATTCTCGTAAGTCCCAATTCTAATAGGCGCCAATCCTAATACAACACAATTTTAATTCCAAAGACACGCCCCGAAAATAAAAGTCCATTATATTTTTCAAATAATTTTTTTTTTCTCAGTGAACCTCCGACTAAGTCAAAAATAACTCAGGGTTCTAGAAAATTATTCAGTATTATTCCACCTGTCGACTACTAGGCAAAAAAAAAAAATGAACGAGAGATTGTATTTTTATACCAATCCGGGAAAAGAACAATTGGCCAAGTCAAAAACATTTCACGAATATGTAAAGGAAATTATGCATAGGAATTACAGACACAGAGACAGACAGACAGACAGACAGACAGACAGGCAAGCAGACACAAGTATTATAAAACCAAACAAAATTGAAACTATTTTTATTTATTATTTTTTTTTATTTTTGGCCTTTCCGGGAGAGAACCATCGCCTTAGTCAAAACATCTCAGGAGGTCGACAGGACGGGGGTCAGGGAGAAGGGGGGACGGCTGGGGGATGACAGGATAAGACGGCAGACAATAATACTCTCTGGGGTCGCTCCCACTTTTGACAGGAAGCTCATAATTCATATATAAAGAATGATGGTGATTTATTCATCCCCAGGGCATGAAATTCAAATCGCCTAAATCTCTGAAATACGGGAGAAGGAAGGAGAGAGAGAATTTTGGACGGGTCAGAATACGAGAGACAGAAGAGAGAATTTTAGATACCTTGCTGAGAAATAGACCGGTAAGAGTTTAAGTTTTCCTGGGGTCGACCATTGAATTTTTCACATATATTACATGAAGACGTAAGGAAGCAACTCTAACCTAACCTAACCTAACCCAACCTAATCTAACATAGCCTAACCTAACCTAACCTAACCTAACCAAACCTAACCCAACCTAATCTAACATAGCCTAACCTAACCCACCATACCCAACCTAATCTAACATAGCCTAACCTAACCCAACCCAACCTAACCTAACCTAACCTAACCTAACCCAACCTAATCTAACATAGCCTAACCTAACCCAACCATACCTAACCTAACCCAATATTAAGCTAAACACACAACAACGTCTTAGATGATTAAAAAACACACACTGAGATTCTACTTTAACTAGACTCCATTTCCTAACAGAACACGATTGTGGGAGGACAGTGCCAAGATAGTGCCAAGGTCTATGAGAACAATATCAGAGCAGTGCCAAACTAGTGTCGGGAACAGTGCCAAGTCGTCACCAGACAGATTTAACACAGGAAAGGAAAAATAAATAAATAAATACATCTCCATACTGCACATTTAAACAGGTGGGTGGGGGGTAGGTGAGGTGCAGGTGAGGGGGCAGGTGAGGGGGCAGGTGAGGTGCAGGTGAGGGAGCAGGTGAGGTGCAGGTGAGGGGGGCAGGTGAGGGGGGTAGGTGAGGTGCAGGTGAGGGGGGTAGGTGAGGTGCAGGCGAGGGGGCAGGTGAGGTGCAGGTGAGAGGGCAGGTGAGGTGCAGGTGAGGGGGCAGGTGAGGTGCAGGTGAGGGGACAGGTGAGGTGCAAGTGAGGGGGCAGGTGAGGGGCATGTGGGGAGGGGCAGGGGGAAGGTGAGGGGCAGATGGAGGAGAAGAGGGGTAGAGCGAAGGGGATGAAAGGGCAGGTGGTCAATACCTCGTTACACCTGACTGTACTAATTACCCGTGGGTGACAGCTGGCGTGGCACTCACCCTCAGGTATTCACTCTGGCACTCACTATTTAGCTATCCATCTATCTATATAACCCCCTCCATCCATCCATTCCTTCATCCATTCACTCCTTCATCCATCCATCCATTCATCCATCAAAGACCCTCCATCATCCAGATAATATTTATACACCAACTCAATCCAGCACTAGGCGGAATCCACTCAGCCGTTCAAACACCCTACAAGCACAGGCACGTGGCTGCTGAACGTACACGGAATGCTGAACGTAATTGACCTAATTTTATAATACGATCTATATTATATTCTTAACTTGGATTCAGAAACTATCGTACGTTTTTTTTTTCGCATCGTGATATGGGTCTTAAAATAGTGAAAAGTTGTAAATTCGGTTAAAAAAATGTAAATTGACGTAAAAGATAAAAAAGAAATCGTATGAACTATAAAATATGTAAAAAAAAATCGTAAAAAAAAAGAAAAAGAAGGTAAAACTTTAGTAAAAATTTAATTAAAAATTAAAAAAAAAAATCAAATTTACGTAAAAAAATCATGAATCGCAGTAAAAAAAAAAAATATATAACATACACAAGAAACGTAAAAACTATTGTAAAACTGAAATAACATAGATAGAGTTTGTCGTAAAAAATGGTTAAATTGGCGAAAACTTGGCGAACAGGGAAAGGAGTATCGATCAAACAGGGAGCAGTGAGGCGAGCATTAGGCAGTGAGGGTGATGATGGGGGGGGTGAGGGGGGAATTGGGTGGTGAGATGAGGGGGGAATGGACAGTTAGATAAGGGGAAAATGGGTGATGTCATAAGGGGAAACGAGGGGGAAATAAGTTGTTAATGAGGGGAGATGATTCAGGAGTTAAACGAGGGGGGAAGATAATAATTAATGTGATGGGGGAAATATTATGAAGGAAATATAGTGAACATGGTAATTATCCCAGCTTAGTACAAGTTATCCCAGCTTAAAAACCCCTCCCTCATCCCCACCCTCTTTCCTTCCCTCCTCCCTCACCTTCCTCCTCCCTCACCCCCTCCCTCCTCCTTCACCCCCTCCTCCCCCACCCCCTCCCTCCTCCTTCACCCCCCTCCGCCCTCACCCCCCCCTCCCTCACCTGCTGTGGTCTGCGTCGCTTAGAAATAAATTCGACAAATTTAGATTAACTCGTGAGGGGTAGGAAAGTTAGTCTCTTCTCTGTCAGCCCCTACCTGGTCCCCCTGCCTCAAGGTGGGTCTCTGTCAGCCCCCACCTGGTCCCTCTGCCTCAAGGTGGGTCTCTGTCAGCCCCCACCTGGTCCCTCTGCCTCAAGGTGGGTCTCTGTCAGCCCCCACCTGGTCCCTCTGCCTCAAGGTGGGTCTCTGTCAGCCCCTACCTGGTCCCCCTGCTTCGAGGTGGGTCTCTGTCAGCCCCCACCTGGTCCCCCTGCCTCAAGGTGGGTCTCTGTCAGCCCCCACCTGGTCCCCCTGCCTCAAGGTGGGTCTCTGTCAGCCCCCACCTGGTCCCCCTGCTTCGAGGTGGGTCTCTGTCAGCCCCCACCTGGTCCCCCTGCCTCAAGGTGGGTCTCTGTCAGCCCCCACCTGGTCCCCCTGCCTCAAGGTGGGTCTCTATCAGCCCCCACCTGGTCCCCCTGCTTCGAGGTGGGTCTCTGTCAGCCCCCACCTGGTCCCCCTGCCTCAAGGTGGGTCTCTGTCAGCCCCCACCTGGTCCCCCTGCCTCAAGGTGGGTCTCTGTCAGCCCCCACCTGGTCCCCCTGCCTCAAGGTGGGTCTCTGTCAGCCCCCACCTGGTCCCCCTGCCTCAAGGTGGGTCTCTGTCAGCCCCCACCTGGTCCCCCTGCCTCAAGGTGGGTCTCTGTCAGCCCCCACCTGGTTCCCTTACTTCACTGGTGGTCTCTGTCAGCCCCCACCTGGTCCCCCTGCCTCAAGGTGGGTCTCTGTCAGCCCCTACCTGGTCCCCCTGCCTCAAGGTGGGTCTCTGGCAGCCCCCACCTGGTCCCTCTGCCTCAAGGTGGGTCTCTGTCAGCCCCTACCTGGTCCCCCTGCTTCGAGGTGGGTCTCTGTCAGCCCCCACCTGGTCCCCCTGCCTCAAGGTGGGTCTCTGTCAGCCCCCACCTGGTCCCCCTGCTTCGAGGTGGGTCTCTGTCAGCCCCCACCTGGTCCCCCTGCCTCAAGGTGGGTCTCTGTCAGTCCCCACCTGGTCCCCCTGCCTCAAGGTGGGTCTCTGTCAGCCCCCACCTGGTCCCCCTGCCTCAAGGTGGGTCTCTGTCAGCCCCCACCTGGTCCCCCTGCCTCAAGGTGGGTCTCTGTCAGCCCCCACCTGGTTCCCTTCCTTCACTGGTGGTCTCTCGGTCTCAAGTGCTTCCAGTCTTACATATATAATGACGTCACTATCACAGCTCTTGATGACGTGGAATATGACGTCACTAACACAGCCACCACACCCACAGCACTTAAACGACCTACAGTACATCATGAAATCACCAACACACACCCCCCCCCCACACACACTGCCTCCACACATGTGCTCTAGTTAACACACCTGCAACATCTGTAAACACTTGTGGCTAACAGCTGCCCCCACCTGATCGTTAATGTGCAGATAAATATTTTCTTTAAAAGCGTACATATCATTTTCCTATAATAAGAGACCAATAAAATATATCAAAATATATATACAGTCTATTTTATATACCTGGAGAGTGTCACACCTGTGTGTGTACTGTATATGTGTATATATATATATATATATATATATATATATATATATATATATATATATATATATATATATATATATATATATATATATATATATTTCATGTAGATCCACAATGGAAAAGTGGATAAGATAAATCGGGATAAAATTACACTGGGAAAGGGGAAACAGTGGAGAACCTTAGCTTAAGTCTTTATTCTGAAATATTTTCCATTGATGATATTGATAAAAATGGATAGATAGATAAAGTTTTATTTTATTTTTTTTTACAGGGATTAACCCACCCGAGCACAGGTCACTGACCCACACCAGGGCCTGGGGGATGATGATGATGATGATAATAATAATAATAATAATAATAATAATAATTGACAACAATTATATACAAATAAATAAAAATAATAATAAAGAAGCTGGGATGAAGAAATCTCTCTTTCTCTGCTGCAAAGAAGGGAGAGAGAGAAGGGAGAGAGAGAAGGGAGAAAAAACTAAGGGTGTGGAAAAGAAGATTAAAGGATAAGATGTGAGGATTAAGACGGGCGAAGCGAAGGACGGAGAGAAGAGGAGAGTGAGAGGGATGTGAGAGGGGCTGAAACTGTGAGGCAAGAGGGGTGGGGCTGAGAGGGGGCAGAAAAGGCAACACTGGTCTAGCCGGAACAGGAAGGGACAGTTAATGGAAGAGGGAGGGAGGGTGGGAGGGAAGAACGTAGGGAGGGAGAGAAGAAAGGAAGGAAGGAAGAAAGTAAAGGAGAAGAGAGAGAGAGAAAGAAAGAGAGAGAGAGAGAGAGAGAGAGGGGGGAGAGGACGATAAGCTGATGCGAAAGAGGTAAGAAATGTAGAGAGAAAAGGAAAAGAGAGGAAGAGGAAAGAGGAAGAGAGGGAGGAGGAGGAGAGGGAGGGAGGAGGAGGAGACAGTGATAAATGGACTAGTGTCAGTAAAGAAATGCATTAAAGGCGAGGCAGAGCTGACGAGTGTATGGGGAGAGGGTGAACTGAATACCGGGAACTCTCTCTCTCTCTCTCTCTCTCTCTCTCTCTCTCTCTCTCTCTCTCTATCTATCTCTCTCTCTCCCAATACATTTATCTTTACTTTTCTCACACAAAATCTCTCTCTCTTTCTAACCTATTTCAGTGCACAAACAAAGCTTATGTTTCTATACACAAACAAAGCTTACTTCTATATGCACACGAAGCTTACGTGAATCCTCAAACAAAGCTTACTTCTACACACAAACAAAGGTACATCTCGACACAAAGCTTACCTTTATAAACAAACAGATCCCTACTCCATGGCTTAAGCTGAGGGATGAAAAAAATAAAGCTTTAAATTCTTCCTTTGAACGACAAGTAATAGATATCAAGAGAAATACCAAACACGAGCTGGAGGAATTCAAGAATGGCCCTTAACCTCCTTCCCCTCTCCTTTCCTTCCTTCCTTCCTCACCCTCCCTCTCTCCTCCTCCCTCACCCTCCCTCCCTTGCCCTCTTTCCTCCCTCACCCTCCTTCTCTCAATCTCCCCCCTCCATCCTTCTTCATCCTCTCTCCCTCTCACCTCTATCCTTCCTCACCCTCCCTCTTCCTCCCCTCCGTCGTACTCTTACGTTTTAAAAGACTTACCTACTCTAACTCTCTCTCGTTCCAATAACATTTTCTATTGTACAGTGAACACCTACAAGAGGGTCCTCCTCCCCCCCCCCTCTCTCTCTCTCTCTCTCTCTCTCTCTCTCTCTCTCTCTCTCTCTCTTTTGCCATTGTTTTGCATTGTTCTTCGTTGTCTCCAGTGGTACCTTGGTAATCAGCTGAAGATGGCGTCATTATATTATAGTGTGTCCTATCTCTCTATTGTATTACACTCCACTGTATTGTATAATCTATTAGACCTGTTTTATATCGTTACTGTATCGTTACTGTACTCCACTTTCCTGTATTAGAGTATATCGTGTAATTATAGTATTAAGACTGTAGTATTCTCTACTGTATTATGATCCATCAGACTGTATCTTATTACTGTATTGTACATCACCACAACTATCTAAACTACCTCCTGTATTCCACACAGAAAATACAAAAAACATTCATATTTAATCTGTAGCCAAAAATACAATAATACACCAGAATTTATTTTACCTCATTTCACTCTAATTAAAAATCTAATACGTAAAAAAAATAATAATAATAAATATCCCCAAAATATTATCATTACTATTATCATTCAGTAACTATTAACACAGGTAATTATTCTTTATTAATCGCTCAGGTGTAAACAATTATTCTTTATTTCCATTTACTATCGTTCAATAAACAACCTATCAAAAACAGTTCTTAATTCTCAACTATAAAAGGGGAATTTTCCATTATTGATCGTACAGGTAAGCGCCAGGTAATCTTATAATCTCACGTGTGTAAAGAAAGGTATTTTATTTTACAACATTTTCCTGCACAATGGGAAGTGAGAATTTAATAATGGTCCCGGTACATTGAGGTGGAATTCCGGTATATAGAGGTGGGGTTTCGGTATATAGAGGTGGGGTCCCGGTATACAGAGGTAGGGTTCCGTTAACTACAGCTTAAGTTCCACCACACACACACACACAGCTTGAGTTCCACCACACACAGCTTGCGTTCCACCACACACACACACACACACAGCTTGAGTTGCACCACACACACACAGCCTGAGTTCCACCACACAAAGCTTGAGTTTCACCACACAGCTTGAGTTCCACCACATAAAGCTTGAGTTCCACCACACAGCTTGAGTTCCGCCACACACTACCTTGCAATATTAATGTCTGAGGTGCTCTGCTCTGCTCCAGGCCACTGCTACACCGCCTCCTGAGTTTCATTCCCGGTTATACAGAATTTAATTTAGCCAGACAGTCCCCAGCGGCACGTGTGTGTGTGTGTGGTGAGCCAGTGAAGTCTAACGTGTTCTGACCTGGCTTTGTATGGTAAAGTTTGTTCTGGCGTGATTTGGCGTGATTTATTGAGGTAGGGATTGTTCTGGCGTGGTTTGGCGTGATTTATTGAGATAGGGATTGTTATGGCGTGTTTTGGCCTTGTAAAGCGTGTTCCGAAGGGTGAATTGGCGTATTCTGTCGTGATCCGGCGTGATTGAACACACTGTGGCGTGACATGATATATTCCAACATGATTCGGAGTAGTGATATTCGTGTACCAGACGTGTTTGTATCGTGATCTACATTATTATCGTCTTACTTTGAAGTTATTTGATTAATAACGCGAATTAACCCGGCGTGTTGACCTAACCTTGTGGGAGGGGGGGGGGGGGAGTCTTGCGTGAACACAGCTTAAAACAGCGGGACCTAGTTTGCTTTTCCTTATCATGTGGCGGAGTGGTTACACAGTTCGCGGAGTATCTTAAAGGTCGTTGGTTTGCGCCCTAGTTCACCCAGATATACACGGGCACCTGATTTTACAGTTGGGGATTTAAAAGGTGGTCTGGTGTAGTGTCATTTGTATTTACGATATTGTATGCCATAAAGAAGGTGTGTGGTCTGCAGTATGTTATATCCACATTGCCCCTAAGCTGGTTCGTCAGGCCAATCAGACTCGCTCTAAATTTTAATATAATCTTGAAATCTTTGTACCCCTGGTGACACCTGAACCTACACCTGTATCCACACCTGCGCCTACATCTGTATCCACACCTTTATCAACACCTGCACGGGCAGACAGACAGACAGACAGACACACACACACACACACAGTCTTACAACGTGCTGAATATTAAACAGTATGCAAATGAGATGGTAAGGACCAGCTTCTTTCATCTCTTAATGGGCTATTACCAGTTATAACAGACCAAAGCTTACTTCAAACATTCAAGCTGATCACTACAAGATTTATGCAACGGATGACAGTGACAGCGGTGACAGTAGACAGTGACAGTGGTGACAGTAGACAGTAACAGCAGCACCGTCAGTCACTAGAGCACCCCGCGTGACTCCCCGTGTGTGTGTGTGTGTGTGTGTGTGTGTGTGTGTGAGCCCTATCTATCTAACAGTGTGCGGTATTGTTATTAATGATTTACTATGGCGGTGGTGGAGTGGGGGGAGATAGGGGGGAGGGGGGAGGGGGAGAGGGGGGAGAGAAAGGGAAGGAGGGGTAGAAGGAAAGGAGGGGGAGTGGAGGGAGGGAGGGAGAGTAGGGAGAAAGGGGAGAGGAGGATGAGGGAAGAGGAAGGAAGTGAAGGGAGGAAGGTGAAGAGGAGCGTGGAAGGGAAAGGAGGGAAGCGGAGGGGTAAGGGAGGGAACTCATCAAGCCCCTCCACCATAATCTATTACCACACTCGATATAATGTGGGTTCTCCCCTCACATACATCACTCTCCCTGCCTCGCTCCCTCTCCCTGTCTCTCACTCTCTCCCTCTCTCTCCCCTCGCCCACGGTCACTCTCCCTCACTCTCTCACCGTCACTCATCGCCTGTCATTCCTCCCTCCTGCTACTTTCCCTCTCCCCTCTTCCATAATAACTCTCTCTCTCTCTCTCTCTCTCTCTCTCTCTCATCGTCACTCACCCCTTGTCAACCTGTCCTACTACTAGTCTCCCTCTCTCCCCACTCCCCCCGAGAGACGTCAGCAGGACCATTACCCACACAATTAGCAGTGACCACCATGGCCATAACCCAGTACATGGTCACCGCCTGCCCCCCCTCCCCCACCCCTCCCTCCCCCTTCCCCCACCCCTCCCCCTCCCCCACCCCTCCCCCTCCACCGACCACAACACTCAATTTGTCCCCGATGGTATGAGAGAGAGAGAGAGAGAGAGAGAGAGAGAGAGAGAGAGAGAGAGAGAGAGAGAGAGTAACCACACTCTCCCTCCCTCACTAAGTCCATCAATCAACGCCTTCAGGCAATAACAACCTCAAGGGCCTCAACCAAGACCCTTCACCCCCGAGCAGGCAACGTGAAGCAGAGACTGATCAGCAGGCAACGTGAAGCAGAGACTGATCAGCAGGCAACGTGAAGCACAGAGACTGATCAGCAGGCAACGTGAAGCAGAGACTGATCAGCAGGCAACGTGAAGCAGAGACTGATCAGCAGGCAACGTGAAGCACAGAGACTGATCAGCAGGCAACGTGAAGCACAGAGACTGATCAGCAGGCAACGTGAAGCACAGAGACTGATCAGCAGGCAACGTGAAGCACAGACTGATCAGCAGGCAACGTGAAGCACAGAGACTGATCAGCAGGCAACGTGAAGCACAGAGACTGATCAGGAGGCAACGTGAAGCACAGAGACTGATCAGCAGGCAACGTGAAGCACAGAGACTGATCAGCAGGCAACGTGAAGCACAGAGACTGATCAGGAGGCAACGTGAAGCACAGAGACTGATCAGGAGGCAACGTGAAGCACAGAGACTGATCAGGAGGCAACGTGAAGCACAGAGACTGATCAGCAGGCAACGTGAAGCACAGAGACTGATCAGCAGGCAACGTGAAGCACAGAGACTGATCAGCAGGCAACGTGAAGCACAGAGACTGATCATTGGTTTAAGAGGACGATGGTTTAATAAGACGGTGGATTAAAAGAATAGTGTTTTATTACTCTAAAGGCGATGGTTTAATGTATAAGAACAATGGTTTAAACCCGTGAGGACGAGAGCTTAAACCATTATTTCCAAAGTTTATTTTATATTTTATTTTTACTTACAAACAACAATATAGTTGTTAGTGCAGATGGTTAGGCATAGAGGCATTAAAAGTAGGGGGAAGAAAGTGCTAAAGGGTAACTGTAATAGGATGGACACAAGGTCGAAACTCACCTGCATATTAAGTTGAAAGTTGACTATATTATACTCGATACTAAGGCTTTCCTCCCCACCCATCCACCTACTCATCCATCCAACCACCCACCCACCCACCCAGCCACCCACCCACCCTTTAAGCCATACTGATACAACCTAAGACAATTAAAGAATGCTGTGTGTGTGTGTGTGTGTGTGTGTGTGTGTGTGTGTGTGTGTGTGTATAACCATCATTCTACCGTCACAAGATGGCCTAGGGGGGACTGTGAACTAGAGTTATATAATACAACTTGAAAAACAAAACAAAAAACTATCGAGTCTCCCCTAAACAGCAACAGAAAACGGATCACCAGTCACAATAAACAGAAAACGTACAATCAGTCACTTTAGTGTCATAGAGGAGGGGGTGACTATGCTAAACTGAAGGTCAGGTCATGTACTAACTTAAAAATCCCAGTTTAGATTCCACTTACGCTATTAATTTTCGTTTATTTATTTGTATTTTTCTGTATGTGGTCATTATCTATTATTTAAATATCTTATATAGCCACTGTCTATCTGTCTGTCTGTCTGGTTATCTATCTAGTCTGTCTGTCTGTCTGTCTGTCTGTCCTTCCCTCTCTCTCTCTCTTTCACCTTTAATAATAACCCTCATTATCCATTCTTCCGCCTCCCTCTCCTTTCCGCCCTTATTATTCTTCTTTATCCGTTTATGCTTTACACTAAGTCCCTTCCCTCTGTTCTCTTAAGCTCTTCCTTCTCTCTACCTTTCTTCTCCCCCTCATACGCTCCCCTTCACCTTCCTCTCCATCTCTGTTCCTCTTCTTCCCTCTCTATTTCTCTCCTTTCCTCCTTCTCTACTCCTCCTTACTGTATTATTTTTTCTCCCTTTTCTCCTCCTCCTCCTTCCATTCTCTTCCTTTTTTTTCTCCCCTCTCATTCTATCTTTCTCCCTTTCTTTTACTCCCTCCTTCATCTTCCTCCTACCTCTTCACCTCTCCAATCCCTCTCCCCGTTACCATTAGGGTGTTTAATCATCAGGTGAAATAAGAGGGGAGGGGGGAGAGGGGAGAGGGGGAGAGAGGGGGTCCTAATCTTCATATGCTCCCAACAATAGATTCCTAAAGGCTCCTACGATGAATTCTACCCTTACTTAGTGATGTTACAAACGCCTTATGTTATATGGATAAGTAAAAAAAAAAAATCTGACTAAAATGGCGTCGAAACAATACTTGAGACTCTACCTTGAATAAACCTCTCTGTTCCTCTCTGTTCAAGTCGTCGTATCTTTAAAAAAAAATCAACTCCTTCAACTTTTTCAATCTCTCTTCAGACAAGACACAATAGCACAGATTCTAAAGAGATATTCAAAATCTTTCACAGGGATGGAAATCGGAAACCCGGATCTCCGATTTTTGGAGTGACGTCACGTACCACCAACACGAGGGAGGGAGGGGGGGGGGACAACTTTTAACCCGGCCAAGATGTTCTATAGGATGGATTAAAGGACCTGTAGGATGTATATAAGGACCTGTAGGGTAAATATAAGGACCTATGGAACAGTCTACCTCAGGCTGTGTAAGGGAACAAAGGAGGGGTCCTACACAGGCCACTGACCTTCCCTCGATAAGGTCACCGCTAGTAAATTAGGTCATATATATCCAGTATGAAAAATAAATAGATGCGTGAACTTTATAGAAACTATTTCCTACATCGTGGTCTAACAAACTTGTAAAATTATATAGAAACGACACAACAACAACAGCCAAAGTGACGTTCAAATTACACCAATCAGAATTCTCATGTCCTGTGTCGTCACTGTTATCCACCAATCAGAATCCTTAAGCCCTGTGTAGTTACTGTTATCCACCAACCAGAATCCTTAAATCACGTGACATCACTCATCCACCATTCAGAATCCTCAAGCCCGATGTCGTCACTGTCTTCCTGCACCAACCAGAATCCCCTTTCATCCAGTTCATCACAGAGAACCTACCAATCACAGCCCTGATACCACAAACTGTAAGTGGCCTCGTGCATCCACCAGATTGGATGAAGGTAATCGCAGCTGCCATTTACGTCAGTGGAGACGGGCGGTGGTGGAAGGGGCTGACCCAGAATTAGCGGTGTGGCCTAGATTCGGCGTCTCATTCCATCAACACGGAGATTGGGGAGATGTTGACCACGATTCTCAGGGTAATATTTCCTCCTCCATTTACTCGTGACGACTCTGTGAGGGGGGGGGGGAGATCTGACTTGATGTTATTATTGGGGGGGGGGGTGGTTCGTCTTCGGGACCACCTGAAGCTTAGACACCCAAGTTTATTTCACCTTTTAAGATTAACCACGTAATTCTAACCTAATTTAACCTAACCTATTCTAACATAATCTAACCTTGCTTAACCTGAAAATTAGCCCCCTAGCTAACTTGACCTAACTTCCAAACCTAACCTAACCTAACCCAAGACCCTAGTCCCAAAAGACACACACACACACACACACGCGCGCGCGTCTTCAACTCCCAACAGGAGGCCATCAGTCCAGTTCAGAGCATCAATCCATCTATCCGTCCATCCATCCAGCCAGCTCTCTCTCTCTCTCCATCTAATTAACCAGGCAGCCATCTAATCAGCCACCAGACAGTCGTCCACCTAATCAAACAGCCAATTTTTCAGCCATTTAACTCACTAGAAGCAAATTGCAGAAGTGAGTCGTTATCAGTGACTGGGGGAGGTGATGGATGGCTGGAGGTCATCTGACGTCATTGTTGAGTTCTTCCGGGTTATGTGGGGTCAAGTTTGAGTTCTCCCGGGTCATGTGAGGTCAAGTATATACCTGTACCTGCAACTGCATATACCTGTACCTGTATATACCTGCACCTGCATATACCTGTACCTGTATATACCTGCACCTGCATATACCTGTACCTGTATATACCTGCACCTGCATATACCTGTACCTGTATATACCTGCACCTGCATATACCTGTACCTGTATATACCTGCACCTGCATATACCTGTACCTGTATCCACCAGTACCTTTATAAAATTCAACGAACCAAAATGAATCTTATTAGTGTTACAGTGACAGGTATGTGTATGGTAGTGTTAGGTCCCGTTAATTACATCACAAGGAGAGGGAGAGTGAAAGGGAGTGTAGAGAGAGTGTGAAAGGGAGTGTAGAGAGAGTGTGAAAGGGAGAAGAATATCGTGAGGGGAAAAGAATATTGCTTCATATTTCACTGAAAGCGTCCTCGTCCCCCCACCCCCCCCCCTCCCCTCTCTCTCTCTCTCTCTCTCTCTCTCACACACACACACACACACACACACAAAAGCAAAACTTGTAGTACTAGAGGAACATAAAAGGCACGCAGGGAAGGGCTTTTATAGCTAAACGAATTGATGAATAGAAATGTGCAGACAATAGACCTTTTTTATATAAGGTTGCTGGTACGTGGAGGCATAAAACAGCATTTCTATAGATTTACGTGGAGGCATAAAACAGCATTTCTATAGATTTACGTGGAGGCATAAAACAGCATTTCTATAGATTTACGTGGAGGCATAAAACAGCATTTCTATAGATTTACGTGGAGGCATAAAACAGCATTTCTATAGATTTACGTGGAGGCATAAAACAGCATTTCTATAGATTTACGTGGAGGCATAAAACAGCATTTCTATAGATTTACGTGGAAAATAGTAGGTTTTTTTTTACCCAATCGTTGATATAGGTATATAGCATTATAAAACAGCTTTTCTATATATTGACATAGACATTACTTATTCTCAAGCAGAAGTATTGGTATATCTGATCCAATGCATTATATACTATAATACATACGCATACAGGAGCACTATACACGCATACAGAAACACCATACACCCATACAAACACCATTACACACATAAAAACACCATTACACACATACAGGAGCACTATACACGATACAGGACCACTATACGCGCATACAGAAACACCATACACGCATACAAACACCATTACACACATACCAACACCATTACACACATACAAACACCATTACACACATACAAACACCATTACACACATACAAACACCATTACACACATACAAACACCATTACACACATACAAACACCATTACACACATACAGGAGCACTATACCCTCATATCAGTACGGGATAAAAAATAATAATACTCCCTCATTTGCACACAGTGTCCCCGAACGAATTCATTACGCCATACTCAGCATTTTCATAACAAAACCGTAATTAATCCAGTTCACCTGATAACCCACGAGTAATAACGGTGTTGTGAGTTATGTTTCTGTTGTTATAGATAAGTGAAGTAATGATTGTTTTGGTCTTGTGTAATTACTCTTTCACCCCCCCCCCCCCCCCCGCGAAGGTACAGGTGCTAAACAGGTGGTGATTAATTACTGCCTTAGATTTGCTGATCATCACTACCTGAGTCATTACGGCAGGTGTACTCCACAGGTATATTTTGGTCGATGAGTCCAAGTTGGTGAGTACTTTACCCAGGTGCCAAATAGACCGGGTATAGATACAGGTAGATGGTATAGAACTCGGGGTAGGGGGGGTGGGGGGTAGTGGGGGAGGGGTGAGGGGGATGGGGGTAGTGAGGGAGAGGGATGTAAGGGTAGTTAGGGGGGAAACGATGGAAGGGAGGTGAGGGCAGGAAACGATGGTAGGGGTGATGGCAGAGAGTGAGGTGAACGGCAGTGGGTGAGGGGGGGGAGGGGGTAGTGAGGGGGAGGGGGGATCCAATAAACGGAGAGAAGTCTTTGTTTGATAAAAATGTCCTTTATTGTTGTACAAGATCTGTTCCTGGGAGAGAGAGAGAGAGAGAGAGATTTATGACTCAAAGTGTTCAGATTCCTTCACCCAGAGATCCCAAGAAAAGTTATTTCAGACAGTTTGAAGAAAGAGAATTGGCGGAGTGAAAAATTCGCCTCTAGTGTCTGGGACGGAAAGAGAGAGAGAGAAAGACGACCGTCAATATTAAAGTCCACTAAAAAGGAGTAAACACCAAACTGGAGGTACAAGCGGGAGGGGGGAGGTTAGTGTCTTGTATTTTGAAGTGTGTGTAGTGAATGTGATGGTGTAGTAGTAGTAGTAGTAGTAGTAGTAGTAGTAGTAGTAGTAGTAATAATAATAACAATGATAATAATGATGATAATAATAATAATAATAATAATAATAATAATAATAATAACAATGATAATAGTGATGATAATAATAATAGCAATAATAATAATAATAATAATAATAATAAATAATACCCAGTTCCAATACAAACCTAACCTAACCACCACATAACCTAGTCCCAACAACCATAACTAGACTATGCACGTAACAAACCCACCCAAACAGCCTCTCTCTCTCAGATCCCCCCTCACCAGCACCAAGGTCGTTACCACCCTATCCATCCAGGTATCTAATTAACGCTGAAGGAGTGATTATATTATACACCTCAGGCCAGATATAGTACGCTATACGTATCCGGCTCCAACCCATTCTATATATCAAGTGAATTTATTTACTTATTTATTTATTTATTTTTTTACATTCATTCATTCATTCATTTATTTATTTATTCATTTATATATTTTATTTATTTATTTATGGGCCAAGTTTAGTCAGTACTGGTGTGGAGATAAATTAAGATGTGTACAGTGTCAAGATGCTACACAACACTACACTACACTACACAACACTACACAACACTACACAACAATACACAACACTACACAACACTACACTATACGCATATATGTTTGATGGTTGGAAAATAATTATGCTGGTGTTATCAGATTAAAAATTATTCTGTATTCTGTTTATATATATATAAATATATATATATATATATATATATTATATATATATATATAATATATATATATAATATATATATATATATATATATATATATATATTACAACCCGTCGTTTATTTTTAAGACCAAACATACATACAGTTTTAGTTCACGTTGTGCCTCACCTAACACCCCCCCCCCCCACCAAGACTCTCCAACCCCCCCACCAAGACTCTCTCCAACCCCCCCCCCCCCCCACCAAGACTCTCTCCAACCCCCCCCCCCACCAAGACTCTCTCCAACCCCCCCCCCCCCACCAAGACTCTCTCCAACCCCCCCCCCCCACCAAGACTCTCTCCAACCCCCACCCCCCTACTGAAAATCTAGTTGAGTACCCTTAATCTAGACAACTAACCCATTATAGCTAGCACCTAATAATCTTCACTAATGACCCTGATTGACTACTTCACAGGTAATTACGTTCTGGTTGGAATAAACAGCGAATGAATTAGTGCACATAATTACCTTAATATACATTGGATTGTAATCATATAAATTAAGGCTCGGTTTCTGCTTAAAAGTTAATTGTGTCATAATGAGTTTCCAGGTAAATCCTCTGTATAAGCGGTACAGGTGTGCAGTGAGCTAACCAGGTGTGAACAGTTCTTTTAATATACCTGATTTAATATTGAGGGTTGCTAAGGTGCTGTTCTCTGTTGTTATTAGTGTTAGTAGTAGTAGTAGTAGTATTGTTATTATCTCAATTACTTTTATCATTATCGTTATAATAATAATAACAGTAATAATAGCTACAGTAATACTAACAATAGTAATAATAACAATAGTAATCACAACAATAACAATAATAATAAACACCTCATCTACATCTGGCCATAAACTCCAATCAGTATCCAAACACCTACGACCCTGACACCACACACCTTGCACCCTGACCTGAGAGAGAGAGAGAGAGAAGGTCCCCCATTAACCTAGAAGAGAGTTAACTAGGTCACGGTCACTTATCAATACCTCCACGAACACGAGTGAGGGGACTTGTGTAAATTATTCACCACTCTCTTCATTCGTTTTTCCTGTTCTTTCATTATTTGCAGGTGATTTATTAGTCATTATTTTAATACCTTTGGTATGGTGCGCTTTGATGTACAGTATGACTGTGAATTGGGATTCTCAAGGGATCTTACGTTCTATTTTTCTTGTTGAGCTGGAGGTGCCTTAATGCATCCAATGGGGTAAATTTAAGCTAGAGCAGAAAGCTGTTATCCAAAATGGAGTCAAAATAACACCGAGACTACATTAATTATATAAATATATTATATATATATATATATATATATATATATATATATATATATATATATATATATATATATATATATATATATATATATATATATATATATATATATATACTTTACAAAATTAAAACTACAGAATCTTTGAGAATCTGAAGTTTAACACATCCAAATGGAGTTTATATCATACGAAGACTCAACCTTAAGCAGGTTAGGTTAGGTTAGATTTAATAATAAAGTAACAAGACCTTACCAGACTAACAAGCTCTCTCTACCCACAACGACGGAACATAACATAACCTAACCTAACCTAACCTAACCTAACTTTACCACCCCCTGGGCCCTCATACCGCTCTCAGAAACCATTAGGAGATTAACCTCACTCAGCCCTCGCTACCTCACGTCATACAGTCCTCTTAGGGTGAATGACTTGATGCAGGTAAGAGAATTAATAGCCCACATAAACCCATCACCTTAACCACAAGCAAGCAACGTCGTCTGGTTTAGTCCCTCCCAATGACACACTGACGCTTCATCTCTGTATATTATGGCATAGAAGAAAAAAATAAAAATCTTTCCCTCGGACACGCCTGCAGGGAAAAAAACGCTGAAAAAATATTACAGAGATGTTTTTTCCCTCATTTCTATCATGTAGTAAATGAGAGGAGAATATGCTAAGAGACCAAGAGGAGGAGAAGGAAGGTCGGGTGCAGGTAATCGCTCCAGGCAGGCAAGCAGGTGGACAGGTAGGTAGGTAGGTCACAAAGCCTGATCATTACGACATTGTTTACGTAGTGGTGTGTGTGTGTGTGTGTGTGTGTGCGCGTCCAGCAGATCCATTCAGGTTGGCCTATCATCCTTTAGTATTCCTCGTAAGATGATAATGGTGGTTCCTATCTCCGTATAATAATAATACCACCACCATCACCCTCTTACAGCACACATTTCATTCGTCATCATTTTCTTCCATTCTCTGTTTCCCCTCTTTACTATTTCACAGATTCTTCCTTTATTCTCATTTGCTATTTATTTACCATATTCCTCATCTTCTCTTTCTGATTCCCCTTTATCCCACACACCCCATTTATCATCGTCTAACCTTATTAATACATAGTCTCTCCCCTCTTCTCTGTTCTTCTCCCCTTTCCACAGTTATTATTCATTATTCTTATTATTACATCTTCTATCCTTTATTCATATCATTTTATCCATCTACACCTCTTCGCTGACCCAGATGCTCCGAAACTCTCATGTAAACAATAGAAGCTTTGAATCTCCACCAATCATAATCACAGGATGACTACGAGAGGTGTATTGATTGGCAGTGAGTTTGATTATGACTACGGACTCGAAGCTTAGTAATAACAGGAAATTAAGACCCTTAAGGCTTCTTGATTTAGGGAATTAAATGGAATACATCTTAGTAAGGGCCCAGGGCTTCGTATTTCAGAACTAGAGGGCCCAGGGCTTCGTAACTCAGAACTAGAGGGCCCAGGGCTTCGTAACTCAGAACCAGAGGGCCCAGGGCTTCGTAACCAAGCACTTCAGGACCCAAGGCTTACAAAGAGAGACAGAGGTTTCTACTTACCCAAGGGCAGGTTCTAAGGGCTGAACACCAAACAGCCCTTAAAGGTTGAGTCCTGGTGAAGTAGTGGCCCTGAAAAGAAGAAATCCCAGATAAATGAAAGACCTAAAATCCGAGTAATTAAAAGACCTTAAACCCAGGCAATTAAAGAACCTAAAATACAGGTAATTAAATCCTAAAACTCAGGTAATTATTAAGACCTAGTGGGAGATTTTAGGGAGACGATGAGATAGATAGATAGATAGAAAAAGAACGAAATAGGGAGAGAGAGAGAGAGGTGGTGGTGGCAGTGTCAGCTTACCGTCTTCAAATGAACCCGGAAGCCCTATTGAACCCTTCCTGGCGACCTTATTGAACCCTAGATGAAACCTCCCTTGACCCTCCTTGGCCACCGTCTTGAGAGTAATGAACGGCGAGAGGAGTATCCGGTTATCTCATCATGGTACAGGTGTAACTGGCTCACCTGAGAGAGAGAGAGAGAGAGAGAGAGAGAGAGAGAGAGAGAGAGAGAGAGAGAGAGAGAGAGAGACATAACCTAATCTAATTACAATGTTTCCCGTCCCGTAATGTCAAGGCTTCCGTCGGGCAATCACAAGTGGGCCTCTTCTCGAGATTTCAGGTCAACAGGTCTCTATACAAGGCCAGGAGAGAGAACGCGTACAGTACAGGTAAAGGTACAGTACAGGTACACAAGGTAAGGTGCCACTGGTGGGCTCACGGCAGGTGTTTGGGCCCATATAATAATGCATGGGTGGTCATGTCGGGTCGTGTCGTGTCGTGTCGTGTCGGCTTGTGTCATCTATCGTGTCGTTTAGTGACATCTGGACTATAATCGAAATATTCCAACACTAAAATACTCCTTTATGAGAAAAACTCCATTGACTTCAAAGTACATGACGTCACTCCCTAATTAAAGGTGTTTCAACAGGTAGATCAAAAAATTACCTCGGTATCATTAAGGTATTGTTCTGTGGGGAGTTATTTTGTTCTTGCTCGTGTGTTATGTCTTATGTTATGACAGGTGTAAAGGTGGTGGGTATCTGTCTGTCTGTGTATCTATCTATTTATCTATCTATCTATCTATCTATCTATCTATCTATCTATCTATATGTCTGTCTATCTGTGTGTCTGTCTCTTAGAAGATAGGATAAAATTCTCTAAATACATTCCTCTCTCTCTCTCTCTCTCTCTCTCTCTCTCTCTCTCTCTCTCACTAAGACTCATAAGCGGCAGGAGTTAATGAGATGAATAATGTAATGGTGTGAGTGTGTGTGTGTGTGAGTGTGTGTGTGTGTGTGTGTGAGTGTGTGTGTGTGTGTGTGTGTGTGTGTGTGTGTGTGTGAGTGTGACAGGCAGGGTAGGAGGACACGTAGGCGGGGGGTTGACGTAGAGGTTTTATAAAGGGTTATGAAACTGGTGAAAAATAGAGGTGGTCGTCCCCCTCCCTCACCACTCCTCACCCTCACCCTTCTCCCCCTCACCCTGGAACACGTGGTGGTGGTGAGGAATACATACATACATACATACATACATACATACAGCCGCCGTCACATGGTGGTTCCCCCCTTGTTCCTCCCAGGGTCAAAGTTTATGATTTCAGTGACGTTTGTTGTCGTTTGGTGAATGACGTCATCGTTACGTCATACGCTGCTCCAGGAACAACTCCAGAGAGAGAGAGAGAGAGAGAGAGAGAGAGAGAGAGAGAGAGAGAGAGAGAGAGAGAGAGAGAGAGAGAGAGAGAGAGAGAGAGAGAGAGAGAGAGAGAGAGAGAGAGAGAGAGAGCCTATTAGACCACAAAGGGTTCACTGAAACACAAGTCTATTCATAACATTCCTGAAGTCCACCTCAGGTTTCGCCCCACACACACACACACACACACACACACACACACACACACACACCAAGATACGAGAGAAACACGAAAGAGAAAGAGAGAATTACGACACATAAAGAACGAATACGAGTGTAATAAACTGCTGAGAATGTAGGGGATAGAAAAGAGAGAGAGAGAGAGAGAGAGAGAGAGAGAGAGAGAGAGAGAGAGAGAGAGAGAGAGAGAGAGAGAGAGTAATGTTGTCATGTTATCGTATGTCTTAATCTATTTCCGTTACGTTATGTTATGTACCCGTAACGAAATTCACACTGTTATCATTCACTACAGGTACACCCCCCCCCTCGGAAGGTTAACAACACCTCGGCTCTAATGACACAGTGATGGCTAATTGGTGTGTAGTTACAGGTGTATAATGACATTGTCTCAGACCACACCAGCAGCACAGGTAAGAGAACAGTAGTTAGGTTATGTTGGGAAGGTATGATGATGATGGTGGTGGTGATGATGATGATGATGATGATGATGATGACGATGATGATGACGATGACGATGATGATGATGATGACGATGACGATGACGATGATGATGATGATGACGATGATGATGATGATGATGGTGGTGATGATGATGATGGTGGTGGTGATGATGATGATAAAGATGATGATGATGGTGATGATGATGATAAAGATGATGGTGGTGATGATGATGATGGTGGTGGTGGTGATGATGGTGATAATGATGATGATGATGGTGGTGATGATGATGGTGGTGGTGATGATGATGGTGATGATGTTGATAAAGATGGTGACGATAGTAAAAAAAAAAATCCCCAAGTAACAACACACACACAAACATATCCATACCCCCCCCCCCCTTACAAAAAAAATCCCAAACTGGAGGGTGATGAGGGGGTGAGATGAGGGGTAAGGGAGGGGTGAGAGAGAGGAGGGGGGAGGGGAGGGAGAGAGAGAGAGAGAGGAGGGAGGGTAGGGGGATAAAGGGTTGCCAGTTAGTCTTGTTACCCGGACGTTTTATAGCGTGTTGAGGTTGAGACAGACCAATTAGTTTAAACGCTAGTAGTCACGGTCTGCGGGGCACAATAAAAAGAAAATAACTATTGCATTTTTTTTTCTCTCTCGGTGTAATAAATCGTTTGTGTTTTTTATGAGAGTAGGGGGAAGGGGAGAGGGGGGAGGGAGAGGGGGAGGGGGGAAGAGGGGCTGGTAAGGGGTAGGGAGGGGGAAGGAGGGAAAGAGAGAAAGTTAGGGGAGAGGGAGAGAGTAAGAGAGGGAGAGGAAAGGGAAGACAGGAAGAGAGAGAGGGAGGGAGGGAGGGAGGGAGGGAGGGGGAGGGAAGGAGGTAGGTCAGTTTGGGCCATATCACCTGACGATACCCTAATGTTGGTCCTATGACATCACCCCCCCCCCCCCCCGCCCCGTTGACTCTATGACGTCACGATGGTCTTAAGAAGTAACACCACCTCCAAGCTGCTCCTGTGACATCAGAACGATACTCAATGACGTCACACTAACCCTAAAATTATTGATATGACGCCACAGCTCCCCCTAGTGACGTCACAATATCGACAATGAAAGGTTAAAACACAGGAATAAAAACAAAAAAGAGAGAGGAAAAACACCGAAATGTATTGAGCCCCGAAAGATCAAAAGAACAGAGGCAGTTTGGAAAGGTCGAAGAGAAATGAGAAAAAAGTGAAAAAAAAAAAAAAAAATAAAAAAAAATAAAAAAATAAATATGACGAGAGAGAGAGAGAGAGAGAGAGAGAGAGAGAGAGAGAGAGAGAGAGAGAGAGAGAGAGAGAGAGAGAGTTTTCAATTATATATCCCTCTTCTCTCCCCCACTTTCTCTCCTCCATCTCCCTCCCTCCTTCCCCACTCACCACCCCTTCCCTTCCACCTTCCCAACCCACCCTACCTCTCCACTCACCCCCACCCTCCCCACTCACCCCCGAACCAACCCTCCCACTCTCTCACCTCCCCCCCCTCTCACTGCCGTGCACACAATGGTTGTTTAGTAACTCAACAACTCTTAAGGGCCACGTTCTAACTAAGTAATGATGTTACCTCACCCTTAACTTGTTTACCTCACCTGGTTATAACACTTTGTTAACCCGAACCACCTGAGTCTTCATCGTCCTTTTCTTCATTCTTTCATCTTCTCTCTCTCTCTCTCTCTCTCTCTCTCTCCATTATCAACCTTTACCCTTTCCACATATCATCCAGTTTCCATCGTTCCCTTTCCAATATATTTTTCTCATTTTATTCTTCCCTCTTCCTCTTCCTTCCCATAATCAATTTTTAACCCTCCTCTTCTTCTAACTCCTAATCTCCCTCTTCCTCTCCCCTTTTTTCTCATCTCTACTCTACTCTTCCTCCTCTCCTCTTTCCCCT
The DNA here is from genome assembly GCA_958450375.1 of Homarus gammarus. Classification (NCBI taxonomy): domain Eukaryota; kingdom Metazoa; phylum Arthropoda; class Malacostraca; order Decapoda; family Nephropidae; genus Homarus; species Homarus gammarus. The sequence continues at coordinate 1,652,220 of CAUDMG010003680.1, read as the reverse complement.
CTCCCAGTCCTCTCCACCAGTACACAACCCGTAAATATCCGTTAAACAACAGTCGTATTTATTATGACAGACGGGTCGAGTACCAAAGACTATCCATCACCTGTTTATATAACCTGGAGGTAAGACATTAGCTGGAGCAGAGATACAGGGAGCTGGAGGTATCTCTCTCTCTGTGGCCTCCCATTTATCACTGGAGGTTTAGGTTTAAGTGAGAGGTTACGGGGAGGTAGTGATCTCTGGCCTCTTATTGGAGGTCTTGGAGGTAAAGTCTCTATCTATCTATCTATATATCTATTAATATCTCATCCACACACACACACACACACACACACACACACACACACACACACTTTATCACCTGGGTAAATTCCCCTCATTTGCATACGCTAATCACCTGCCTCACCTCCATAATTCCTGACCAACGCTTCACTCTCACCTTCTGCTCCCTCTTGTACCAGGGAGAAGGGAGAGAACTCACGGTAATTGGCTTAATTCGTGAGGGAGAGGGGAAATAAATAGGGAGGAAGGGAGGGAAGGAGGGAAGAAGGGAGGGGGGGATAGGGAGGGAAAGTAGGAGGATAAGATAAAGATGATAAGGAAGGAGGAAAGCCGAGATAAAGGGGTGATGAAGTAAAGGAGATGAAGAATTAACAATAAAAAAAGCTTCACTAAAGAGAGAGAGAGAGAGAGAGAGAGAGAGAGAGAGAGAGAGAGAGAGAGAGAGAGAGAGAGAGAGATGTATTGAATTCCAGGTAAGAGAGGCAGGTGTGTGTGTGTGTGTGTGTGTGTGTGTACGCCGGAGGGGAGGAGGAGGGGAGGGGAAGGGAGGGGAAAGGAGGGGAAAGGAGAGGAAAGAGGCTGAAAAGGAACACAAAAGCGAGGGTGAAATAAAGGAGAGTGAGTGAGGGAAGTTAAAGGGAGATTCTGATGAGAGAGAGGGAGAGAGGGGGGGGGGGTCCTCCTCCTCCACCCCCCATCACTTTACACTCAGGCCCAAAAAGAGAGGAGGAAGGGAGGGGGAGGAAGGGAGAGGGGGGAGGAAGGGGGGGAAGGAGGAGGTATATTGTAAAGGTATGTAGAAGAGGAATAGGAGAGGAGGGAATAAAGGAATACTAATAATAATAATAATGATGATGACTTTAACCCCTTGAGGAAAATGAGTTTCGGTCAGCCTTCTTATAGTTATTCTCTCTCTCTCTCTCTCTCTCTCTCTCTCTCTCTCTCTCTCTCTCTGTGCTCTTGACGAAATCTCTAACATTTTCCATATTCGAAATTACATGTCAATTGAGAGTGACTTCGTGTGTGTGTGTGTGTGTGTGTGTGTGTGTGTGTGTGTACCTGTGTGTGTGTCGGGGGGAACGTTTCACTTACACTCTCGATAAATTAAAAAAAAAAAACACACCTAAAAGCAAACAAAAAAACAAAAAACAGGAACAAAACACATAACACCCTAAAACACACCTAAAATACATAAAAAACACGAAAACACAAATAACAAGATAAAAACACAGAAAAACAAACACTCGGGACAGTTAACATGGCTATACAGTAAAACAGGAGGACCCAAGACCCAGGACCCAAGGCCCAGGACCCAGGACCCAAGACCCAGGACCCAGGACCCAGGACCCAGGACCCAGGACCCAAGACCCAGGACCCAGGACCCAGGACCCAAGACCCAAGACCCAGGACCCAAGACCCAGGACCCAGGACCCAAGACCCAGGACCCAAGACCCAGGACCCAAGACCCAGGACCCAAGACCCAGGACCCAGGACCCAAGACCCAGGACCCACAGGACCCAAGACCCAGGACCCAGGACCCAGGACCCAAGACCCAGGACCCAGGACCCAGGACCCAAGACCCAAGACCCAGGACCCAAGACCCAGGACCCAGGACCCAAGACCCAGGACCCAAGACCCAGGACCCAAGACCCAGGACCCAGGACCCAAGACCCAGGACCCAAGACCCAGGACCCAGGACCCAAGACCCAGGACCCAAGACCCAGGACCCAAGACCCAGGACCCAAGACCCAGGACCCAGGACCCAAGACCCAAGACCCAGGACCCAAGACCCAAGGACCCAAGACCCAGGACCCAGGACCCAGGACCCAAGACCCAGGACCCAAGACCCAAGACCCAGGACCCAAGACCCAGGACCCAAGACCCAGGACCCAGGACCCAAGACCCAAGACCCAGGACCCAGGACCCAAGACCCAGGACCCAAGACCCAGGACCCAGGACCCAAGACCCAGGACCCAAGACCCAGGACCCAAGACCCAGGACCCAAGACCCAGGACCCAAGACCCAGGACCAAGGACCCAAGACCCAGGACCAAGACCCAGGACCCAAGACCCAGGACCCAGGACCCAAGACCCAGGACGACCCAAGACCCAGGACCCCAGGACCCAAGACCCAGGACCCAGGACCCAAGACCCAGGACCCAGGACCCAAGACCCAGGACCCAAGACCCAGGACCCAAGACCCAGGACCCAAGACCCAAGACCCAGGACCCAAGACCCAGGACCCAGGACCCAAGACCCAGGACCCAAGACCCAGGACCCAAGACCCAGGACCCAAGACCCAGGACCCAGGACCCAAGACCCAAGACCCAGGACCCAAGACCCAAGACCCAAGACCCAGGACCCAGGACCCAGGACCCAAGACCCAGGACCCAAGACCCAAGACCCAGGACCCAAGACCCAGGACCCAAGACCCAGGACCCAGGACCCAAGACCCAAGACCCAGGACCCAGGACCCAGGACCCAAGACCCAGGACCCAAGACCCAGGACCCAAGACCCAAGACCCAGGACCCAAGACCCAGGACCCAAGACCCAGGACCCAAGACCCAGGACCCAAGACCCAGGACCCAGGACCCAAGACCCAGGACCCAAGACCCAGGACCCAAGACCCAGGACCCAGGACCCAAGACCCAGGACCCAGGACCCAAGACCCAGGACCCAAGACCCAGGACCCAAGACCCAAGACCCAGGACCCAGGACCCAAGACCCAGGACCCAGGACCCAAGACCCAAGACCCAGGACCCAAGACCCAGGACCCAAGACCCAGGACCTCCGTATGAATAAGAGTCTTTCAGTGGAGTCCTCGTAGTGACCTGCCAGCCTGAATGGGACCATCTTGATGCTGCATAATAGTACCTTACTTTACCTTACCTGACCTAACGTTACCTCACCTTACGTTACCTTACCTTACCTTACCTTACCTTACCTTACTTTACCTTACCTAACGTTACCTCACCTTACCTTACCTTACCTTACCTCACCTTACCTTACCTTACCTTACCTTACCTAACCTAACGTTACCTTACCTTACCTTACCTTACCTTACCTCACCTTACCTTACCTCACCTTACCTTACCTTACCTTACCTAACCTAACGTTACCTTACCTGACTTCTCTCCCTCCTTATTTTACCTTACTTCCTCCCTCTGTACCTTACTTTACCTTACCTTACCTCCTTACCTCACCCCTCCCTTCCTCTGTCTCCCTACTTTCCTATCCGTCAAACACACACACACACACACACACACACACACACACTCCCCCCTAACCTAACCACAATTTTCTATATCCGACAGCATTACCGTCCATATACCAACCTACCCTAGTATCCCCCTAACCAACCCCCGTTTTCTATGATTGACTTCCACCACCAAAGTCAATTATCCCCCATTAACACATTTATTAATTATTTTTTTTAATTATCCTCGCTAGTCCCTCAATTACCATCTTTATCATATTATTCCACCAGGTTTATCAAATTATTCGACTCAATTTTCTTCCCGTAAAAAATAAAACGGAGGCTTGGTGTTTGATCCATTCATGTTGTTGTGGTTTATACGCGGTTTATATAAATGTACACAGACAGACAGACAGACAGACAGACAGACAGACAGCCAGACAGACAGACAGACAGACAGACAGACAGACAGACAGGATGCCCATAACTTTTAACTCTGTCCATGTAATCTGATTCTTGTTGGCTACAGTATATACGTGAATATCCCCCCCCCTCTCTCTCTCTCTCTCTCTCTCTCTCTCTCTCTCTCTCTCTCTTCCTCAATTCCTCTGATCTCCCCCATCCTCCTTTTCTTCCTCTACTCCTCTTCCTACTTTTCATACTCCTCTCCTCCAATTCCTCTTTCACCCTCCTTCTTTCTCCTCTCTTTCTCTGTCAACATTCTAACACTCCTTCTCCTCCTCCTCCTTCCTATCCTCACCTCTTCCTCCTCCTCCTTCCTATCCTCACCTCTTCCTCCTCCTCCCTATCCTCACCTCTTCCTCCTCCTCCTCCTCCCTATCCTCACCTCTTCCTCCTCCTCCCTATCCTCACCTCCTCCTCCTCCTCCCTATCCTCACCTCTTCCTCCTCCTCCTCCTCCCTATCCTCACCTCTTCCTCCTCCTCCCTATCCTCACCTCATCCTCCTCCCCTCCCTATCCTCACCTCTCCTCCTCCTATCCTCACCTCTCTCCTCCCTATCCTCACCTCTTCCTCCTCCTCCTCCTCCTCCTCCCTATCCTCACCTCTTCCTCCTCCTCCCTATCCTCACCTCTTCCTCCTCCCTATCCTCACCTCCTCCTCCTCCTCCTCCAGGAATCCCTTTGTTGACCAGACTCTCCAGACAGATCACCCAAACACGCTCTCTGATTGGTCAAAGTGTCCAAGAGGCAGCCAACCAAAATCCTCGCTTCTCCTCGAAAACA
>CAUDMG010003680.1:1635000-1642500 GCA_958450375.1 Homarus gammarus | reverse complement strand
GGTGGGGAGTAGTAGCTATAGGATAGAAGCGGCTCCTCCCCTCCTTCCATCCAACCCTATCCACTTCCCTCATAACCACTCACCATATCCACATCCGCCAACCAATCTATATCCATCCAGTATCCACCAATCTATCCACCTCCATCCACGCCCACCCACCTATCCACGCCCCCCCCCCCCCACCTAACTTCACCCTCGCGTATATAAAAATCCCGCCCGACAAAAAGTTAGAACAAAGTCGCCCCCTCTTAAATTCTTTATCACCCAGGACGAACTGGAGTAGTGTTTTTGACCATCCTGGGGAAAAAAATAATAGCTCTTGACCATCCTGGGGAAAAAAATAGTTCACAAAGTTTCATTTTGTTTCGTTTTTTTTCTTCTTTCTTCGTCAATTAAGGTTTAATTTAGTTGTTGTCTTCAGGGTTTTAAAAACTTCTGCTATTAGTGGTGACGATATGGAGGGAGGTGGGGGAGAGGGGGCGTTGGTGGGGGGATGGTTAGGTTAGGTTAGGTCAGTGTGCAGTTTTACTGATTTGACTAATAGCAGTTTTGTTAAAGTTCATTTTAGTGTAGATTATGACTTGCTTACACACACACACACACACACACACACACATAACTTGATTTTTCTCATACCTACACTGACCCACAATGATCGTCAAGCCTATAGGAACCACTTTCAGGTGTGTGTGTGTGTGTGTGTGTGTCTTTCTTTTTGCCGGGGAAGGGAATTAAAAGGAGGGGGAGGTATTGAGTTGGTGTGGAAGGAAGGAGTGTGTTGGAGGGTGGAGTAAGAGGGAGGAGTGTTGGAGGGTGGAGTAAGAGGGAGGAGTGTTGGAGGGTGGTGTGAGAGGGAGGAGTGTTGGAGGGTGGTGTGAGAGGGAGGAGTGTTGGAGGGTGGAGTGAGAGGGAGGCGTGTTTTGGAGTCTGTGTTGGAGAGGGAGGGGAGGTGGGTTGAAGGGGTATAAGGCTCTATCCCCTTCAAGCGGGATTTTACCTCCTAAGTCTTTAAATCACGTTTTGTAACTGGCCCACCAAATGTTATTGTGAGAGAGAGAGAGAGAGAGAGACAGAGAGAGAGAGAGAGAGAGAGAGAGAGAGAGAGAGAGAGAGAGAGAGAGAGAGAGAGAGAGAGAGAGAGAGAGAGAGAGAGAGAGAGAGAGAGAGAGAGACCCTCCTTATCTCCCAACCATCTCCCCAGTACCCCCAAATATCCTCCCCACCACCATTTTTTGCCCAATCTTCCCTCCTCCCACCCCACCTCACCCCCCCCCCCTCCTCTGATGGTCCCGAGTTTAGGCCTACCACAATCAGCACTCTTGTGTGTGTGTGTGTGTGTGTGTGTGTGTGTGTGTGAGAGAGAGAGAGGTTGTCAAGATTCATAATTTACTGCCCAAAATGTAGGAGGAGAGACGTGGAGGAGGAAGAGGAGGAAAGAAGTGGAGGAGGAGGAGGAGGAGGAGGAGGGAGGAGGAGGAGGAGGACATAGAAGCCTCCATACCACCTTCCTGATCAATAGTCTTACTGAGGAATAAATGAGAGAGAGAGAGAGAGAGAGAGAGAGAGAGAGAGAGAGAGAGAGAGAGAGAGAGAGAGAGAGAGAGAGAGAGGTGGTCATCCTAGGTCACTAAGCTGGAAGGGGTCATTTCTATCCCTACCTTCACCCCCCACCCCCACTCCTCGCCTTCCCCCTCTCCCCATCCTTACCCTCAACCCCTCCCTGTCTTCCTTCTCTCACTCCCCCCCCCTCCCCCTCACCTCCTAGTATCAGAGATATCAACAAGTGTCGCTCCGTCCCTCCGTAAGACTAGTGAAGCCGGGCCTGACTAGACGGGAATGGCACAAAACACCTACACCCGTCTGTCTCTCCACAACAACAAGAAGGAGGAGCTAATGACGTCATTCTCAGGACCACAAAAGCCCAATCATCATCAAGTGTTGCGTTGACGTCACCACCAAACCTATTAAAAGAAGGACAGGTACCCAATTTATTTACCTATTTTTGTTTTTCTATCAAATTAACCTGATTTATTCTTCAGGGAGATTTTTATTGAGGATTTCTTTTAAATTAATCAACCATTTTTTTGTAATCACCCAATTTTAATAGTTGTTTAATATTTATAACCTGATTTTTATAACTCCCAAATTTTAATATATATAAAAAAAATTATCAGCCATTTTTTTTAGTTCCTAACATCACAGGCCTGAATAAAACATCCACAGCCTTGAGATAAATTTAAAACATTCAACACTAATACCAAAAACATCCACAGGCCTGAGGTAACTTTAAAACATCCAACATCAAGTACCATATACGTCACAGTAACTCCCCCTCCAGTGACGTCACGGCGCTCCTCGAATGGGTGACTCAGTTTGTTTACGTTCGATCAGCTGACAGTTACAACCTCCCCTGCTGACTCACACAGCTGGAGTTATGAGGAGGAGAGAGAGAGAGAGAGAGAGAGAGAGAGAGAGAGAGAGAGAGAGAGAGAGAGAGAGAGAGAGAGAGGAGTGTGGTATAGCGTGGTGTTCCCCCTATATTACGAGCCCATAGATATTCTTTATTAACTCAGGTAAGAGCCCTCCACACCCACACCCTCCACACCCCCCCCCACCCACACCCCCCAAGCATATAGACTCTTGAATCAAATCCAATATCACCTAAAAGTTCAATCCCCTCTCCCTCCCTCCTTATCAAGTTTTTACTACACAGATTAAACTGAGTTTGTTAGATTAGATTAGATTAGGTTAGGTTAGGAAATTAGGTTAGGTTAGGAAATTAGGTTAGGTTAGGTTAGGTGGGGCAAAAATGAACGCGGGGACCTTTATAAATGAGAAGAAACAGTGAGGAGGAGGAGGAGGAGGAGGAAGAGGAGGAGGAGGAGGAGGAGGAGGAGGAGGAAGAGGAGGAGGAGGAGGAGGAGGAGGAGTGAGGTGGGAAAATGAAGGTAGGAACTTTTGCGACTCCACCTTCCCTTCGTAGGTCAGGTGAAGAAAAAAATAACACGGGCTCTCATATCTCCTATAAGGGTGGGGGTGAAAAACATACACACAGCAGGGGGGTAAGAATGCTGCATGGCTGTGATGCTGTTAGGTTGTGATGCTGTTAGGTTATGATGCTGTGATGCTGTGAGACTGTGGTGCTGTTAGGTTATGATGCTGTGATGCTGTAAGGCTGTGGTGCTATAAGGCTGTGATGCTGTTAGGTTATGATGCTGTGATGCTGAAAGGCTGTGGTGCTGTTAGGTTGTGATGCTGTGATGCTGTAAGGCTGTGAGGTAGGGTGATGCGGCCACCTTCTCCTAACAAGGTATTAAAGCGAGACTCGAGAGATCCCGTTACACCTTTACCTGCCCCCTGGAGGCTGTGTATATTGACGATACTTCCAGCCAATAGCTCCGTCCAATAGGTCTACTCAATAGTCCGTCCAATAGGTCTACTGAATAGCTCCAGCCAATAGTTCCGTCCAATAGGTCTACTCAATAGTCCGTCCAATAGGTCTACTGAATAGCTCCAGCCAATAGTTCCGTCCAATAGGTGTACTCAATAGTCCGTCCAATAGGTCTACTCAATAGTCCGTCCAATAGGTCTACTGAATAGCTCCAGCCAATAGTTCCGTCCAATAGGTCTACTCAATAGTCTGTCCAATAGGTCTACTCAATAGCTCCAGCCAATAGGTCCACTCAATAGGTCCAGCCAATAGGTCCAGCCAATAGCTCCAGCCAATAGCTCACTCAATAGTACCGTCCAATAGCTCCACCCAACAACTCCTTCGATTATCGCGACGTAAACCGAACTTTTCCCCGGAGAGAACAAGACAAGAATGAAAATGGTAAGGTTTTAAAATCAACTAAACTTTTATTTATTTTAATGACACAATCTGCTGTCCTGTGGCTGGCTAAAAGTTTATATATACCAAGATGAGGAGGAAAATCAATTACAAATCAATAAACAAATAATAGACAAAAAACAAAATAAAGAGAATAAAAGCAATAATTTGAACACTAATATAAAATAATATGGATTTTTTTTTTTCGAAGTTAATATACTTTTTTTGATGTAAGTAATAAAATAGTAATCAAAATATACTGGTGTACATTTTAATTAATCTTTTTTTTTTGTCTGTTTGTCTCTCTCTCTCTCTCTCTCTCTCTCTCTCTCTCTCTCTCTCTCTCTCTCTCTCTCTCATCCTCTCACACTCAATCTCTCTTTCTCTCTCTCTCTCATACAAGAATCAGTCCTCAGTGACAAAGTTCAAGTTTTAAAACAATAACAAGAACAAAAACAAAAACAATAACAACAACAACAAAGAAACAAGAAACTCCTCCTCAACGAGACATTCGAAGTTTAGAAATTTCTATCAGTGAGGAAGGAGATAGGAGGGAGGCCCCAGGGATGAGGGTGTTGTGGGAGGGAGGGAGTGAGGGGTGATGTGGGATGGGTGTGGAGAAGGTGAGGAGTGGGGGTAGGATGGGTGAGGGGCGAAGGGTGGGTTTGAAGGGGGGGTGGGTGGGTGGGTTGGGGGGAGGGTGTAACTCTACCCATATAGGTATCGTCTTTTTTGTTATTGTTCCCAAGATAGGATCGACCCTCATATTGTGCCCAACTTGAGACGAACCCTAGAATACCTTACCAAGATAAGATAGCCACCCCCCCCCACCCCCGTTCACTGTGCCTACTACAACTACTACTACTACAACTACTACTACTACTGCTGCTACTACAAAAAATAATTACCTACACGACTTGCCCATAAAGATTCTATCAACCTATACCTCCAATGTGTTCAGCGGCCCTCACACACATCACCCCGGGGTAAACAAAGAGAGAGAGAGAGAGAGAGAGAGAGAGAGAGAGAGAGAGAGAGAGAGTCACCAGAAAGTAGTGAGGACGAAGCCCAAGACAAAGTCAACATTAACTCTAAATCTCTCACAAAATTTTCATTCTAACGTGTGTGTGTGTGTGTGTGTGTGTGTGTTCCCTACTCTCACTAACGTCTCACAGCTCAAGAGTCTTAACCTCCAACTCTCATTCAAGACACACTTTCATAACTCCCACACACTCACTCATAACACACACACACACACACACACACACACCAGCTAACTAAAACACTCACCAATAGCACCAATCCCACCACCACCACAGCTAAGAGTCGTGTTTGCACCGCCATCAATACACCTTTATTTATTAGTCAGATACACGTAATAATTCTTCACCACTGCTTACATCACCAGACGGTAATATGAGTAATCAATACACCTGTTGCTCCTTCTTGCTTTGAGTTCAGTTGAGTTTACCTGGTATCGATTATAGGTACAGGAAGTAAGATAGTTCTCTCTCTCTCTCTCTCTTTCTCTCGCTTTCTTTTTCTTTATTTCTCTTTCTTATCTCTCTCTCTCTCTCACTGTTTCCTTCGTTCTTTCTTTCTTTCTCTCTCTCATGGGGTAAAACCAATCTGCCAGCATGTCTGTCAGGAGGAGACAGACAGAGCCAAAAAAGGAAGAAAGGAAGACAGACAAACGGACAGACAGACAGACAGACAGACAGCCAAACAGCGTTAGTAATGAAACGCGGGTTGTGTCCTCCTTAGAGTTTAACACGATATACTCTACATATAATGAGGCCCATTAAGTTTGGGGCCTATTATGACTGTGGGCCTATTATGACTTGGGGCCTATTATGACTTGGGGCCTATTATGACTTGGGGCCTATTATGACTCACACCATTGTAGCAGCGCCACCACCATAGACCCCTAATCCCCTCATAACTCCTCCTCACTTCACTTCCCCCTCATTCCCACACCCCTCACCTCTCACCATCTTGCCGTCACCTCTCACCATGTTGCCCTCACGTCTCACCATCTTGCCCTCACCATCTTCCCCTCACCTCTCACCATCTTTCCCTCACCTCTCACCATCTTCCCCTCACCTCTCACCATCTTCCCCTCACCTCTCACCATCTTCCCCTCGCCTCTCACCAACTTCCCTCACATCTCACCAACTTCCCTCACATCTCACCACCTTTCTCTCACCCCTCACCTCTCAACATCTTCCCCTCACCTCTCACCATCTTGCCCTCACCTCTCACCAACTTTCCCTCGCCTCTCACCAACTTCCCCCACATCTCACCAACTTTCCCTCACCTCTCACCACCTTTCTCTCACCCCTCATCTCTCACCATCTTCCCCTCACCTCTCACCATCTTCCCATCACCTTTCACCATCTTCCCCTCACCTCTCACCACCTTTCTCTCACCCCTCATCTCTCACCATCTTCCCCTCACCTCTCACCAACTTTCCCTCACTCCACACTTGACAGTAGAAGAGCCGTGTTTCCAGCGCCACTCTAATTATTTACACACACTTCAATACGAGAGAGAGAGAGAGAGAGAGAGAGAGAGAGAGAGAGAGAGAGAGATCGTGTCTACTTGAGATATAATATTCAGGGTTACGTAACAAGGTTCTTTTGGTATGTCGTTTTGTTCCTGCAGGAGGTGAGAGATAGTGAGAGACAGTGAGAGATAGTGAGAGACAGTGAGAGATAATGAGAGATAGTGAAAGATTTAATTTTTCTTATTCGTCTGGGAGAAATATTATGACGTGTGTGTGTGTGGATGATGGCCTATGTCCCTCCTCCCACACACATCTTTCTCTCCCTCCCTCTCTCCCTCACCAACCCCCCCCCCCCACTCTCCCCCTCACCAACCCCCCCCCCCCATTACGTCATCATCATCAACAACAACACATCATAACCATCCACTAAATGACCTTGGGACTTAACAACGATGATAAAGTAGTGTGTAGTTCCGGCCCAGACGAGTGTAACAGCTGACACACACACACACACACACACACACACACACTACCTTGACAAATTATCTCTCTGCCTTGGCGTAGCTGGAGACAAGTCTTGTTCCTTGGCCTCTCTCTCTCTCTCTCTCTCTCTCTCTCTCTCTCTCTCTCTCTCTTTCTTTGTTCTATTGTCTTCTCTTCTGTTGTGTTTCATTTTATTTTCCTCTTTCCTTTCTCTCTCTTGTTTTGTGTTCTCTTTCTTCCTTTCCCTCCCTTCTCTCTTTCTTCTCCCCTTTCCTCTCTCTCTCTCTCTCTCTCTCTCTCTCTCTCTCTCTCTCTACCGAACTTGCTCAAACTATTTATCTGAAAGACTAATCAACTTGTCATGTCAGGAGATATTTATAGCTTCTGCTGACTCTGGTTACTGCTGACTCTGGTTACTGCTGACTCTGGCTACTGCTGACTCGCGAAGCTTCACAGAGGAACGATACTTCGAAGCCAAAAAGTTTTAAACATTAGATACTTATTAAAGAGTTATTAACACTAGGTTCGTAATTACAGTAAAGGATCCGAGATGAAGTTTGGAGACGTTTTCGAATACACGGGTTCAATGGTTCGAAAAAAAGAAGTGAAGCCACGTGAGACAAGGTGATAAGGGATTCGAAAATAGGGGTTCAGGGACTCGCTCATTTGATTTAAAAAGAAT
>CAUDMG010003680.1:1565000-1632500 GCA_958450375.1 Homarus gammarus | reverse complement strand
TTTCTCTCCATCTCCTACTTCTCCTCCATTTCTCCCCTCTTTCCCCTTCTCTCTCCCTCTCCTACTCTTCCACTCTCTCTCCCTCTCACTCGCTCCTCCTCCTTAAGGACGTAATGGGTCATCAAAACATTGTAACTACCTGGTAAGGGAGTTTCGATTTACCATTTATGATGTTGAGTATTGAAGGTTGAAATGGAGGAGGAGGAGGAGGAGGGGGGTAAGAGGAAGGAAGAGGAGGAGGAGGAGGAAGAGATGGGGTTAGAGGAAGGAAGAGGAGAGAAGAGGGTGGTGAAGGTCGAGGGAGAAGGGGAGGGGCGTGAAGAGCTAGGAGGAGGAGGAAGACACGAGAGAGAGAGAGTCCATCATCACCAACCTCTCACATTAACAAATCCCCTTCATTAACTTCCCCCCATTGGATGAAAATGACCTTTAATGACGTCACACTCATCAAGGTCACAACCCCCTCCCCCCCCCCACTCCTTCCATCTTGTAACTATGACCCAAGTACTGAGGTAATAGTTTCCTTAGGTCAAGTAGTTGCAAGAGTTCCCCCCCCACACACCCCCTACACCACCTGCTCCCCCACATCACCACCTGTCCCCCACCTACACCCCCACATCACCACCTGTCCCCCCACATCACCACCTGTCACCACCTGTCCCACGCAACATTGCCTATTACGTTTCCTTAATACCTCCTTTAGTGGCAACAGTTGGCGTGTGAGTGTGTGTGTGTGCTGACGGACTTCACACACACACACATACACACACACACACACACACAAACCATCAATAAAACAGGAGACAGCACTAATAATACACTAATAATTGAACGAGTGACTGTGGGCTCTCTCTCTCTCTCTCTCTCTCTCTCTCTCTCTCTCTCTCTCTCTCTCTCTCTCAAGCAATAGACTGATACAGGATGATGATGATGATGATAATAATAATGACATAACAGCCAATTAAAATCTCCCATCTACAGGTAATGCCAGATGCCGTTGCTTATTCACACCTGTGCTGACCTTGGGGGGGGGGGGGGATTTTCTTATGGCAGGTCGGGATTTTGTTATGGTAGATGAGGATTTTGTCATAGGTAGGGATTTTATGATAGGGATTTTGTTATAGTACAAGAGGTAGGTAGAGGCAAAGGATAAAAGACAGATACACAAAGTAAAATAATAATGGAATAAGATACTACACGCCGATGAAGCTATTTATTATTTACAAAGGCAGTTCAGGCTCTTACCGAGGGGTGGCGCTGATGACGTCATGGCCTTCATCTCCCGTCACTTGCTCATTGCACTCAAATCGTCATTAATTACGTAAAATATCACTTACTATATCACTTAATACGATAAATAATACGGTTAAATAAGCAAAATATCGGGAATTATATTAATAGATACGGAAACATCGACAAAATACGGGAGCAACTGACACGACACTTGAATCACGTCAACTCACAATGGCTACCTTTATTTCCCTTTAATAAATAGCTTTTCTGAATCTTTTTAAACCTTAGGATTTCGCCTCACAACTTCGTATAAAGATTCATTTTCCAGTTTACAGCACTGAGAAAAAACCTCCCGGGCACTTAGAACATTTTTATAATCTCCCGAGTCGAAAATGTCAAGAATAAGAGCAAAAAAAAAAAAAAAAAAAAAAAAAAAAGGTCAAAATTACACCTTTCATCTTTAATTAAACCTCCCAGTCTTCTAAAAACGGATACAAATAAATACAAATTTAAAAAGCTGAACGAAATATAATAATTCTTTAGTGATTTAGTGGGAATAATATTTTTCTAGTCTTTTATAAGTACGCCATCACACCACAACACTCCTACCACTACCACAACACCACCACAACAACACCACACTCTCACCACCACTACAACACCACACTACCACACATTACACTTTTTCTCCACTGCCACACAAACTACTCACCGGATCAACACTAAACTGTGCTATATATTGAAAACTTACCATACACAGACAGACACACACACAATGTAAAAGTCTTCCCTGTCATATATTCACACGTATTAATTTCGACTCTCCAGTAAAAGAGAAAACGTGGATTCCAAAACCCCTGAGATGGTCCTGTAACACTCTCTCTCTCTCTCTCTCTCTCTCTCTCTCTCTCTCTCTCTCTCTCTCACTATTGATCTATCGCCCCTCCACGTCTATTGGTAAACGGAAATTGCTATTATTAGAGAGAGTAAACCCCTCAAATTACTTCATTAGTAGAGCTGGCCCTTCTCTCCCTCACTCCTCTTACCTGTCCTTATTCCCTCCCTCCTCTTACCTGTCCTTCCTCCCTCCTCTTACCTGTCCTCCCTCCTCTTGCCTGTCCTCCCTACACCTGTCCTCCGTCCCTCCCTACACCTGTCCTCCCTCCCTCCCTACACCTGTCCTCCGTCCCTCCCTACACCTGTCCTCCCTCCCTCCTATGCCTATTGACGTCAAGACCCTCAGTACTTAGTGACGTCAAGACCCTCAGTACTTAGTGACGCCAAGACCCTCAGTACTTAGTGACGTCAAGACCCTCAGTACTTAGTGACGTCAAGACCCTCGGTGCTTAGTGACGTCAAGACCAGAACTATGCACTGGATCGTTATAGTTGATGTAGGTCGTCTTTAACCAGGCCCTCCTCCTCCTCCTCTCCCACCCCCTCCTCCTCTCCTTCCTCCTACTCCTCCTCCTCCTTGCTCCATCTCTTTCTCTTAATCTTCATTGCTCGTCTCCTCTTCTCAATCTTCTTTTTATCATTCCTCCTTTTCCTTCCTTTTTCTTCTTCCTCCTCCTCCTCTCTCACCCCTTCCCTCCCCCTCCTCTCTCACCCCTTCCCTCCCAATCCTCTCTCACCCCCTCCTCTCTCACCCCCTCCCCCCCGTCCTCTCTCACCCCCTCCCTCCTTCTCCTCTCTCACCCCCTCCCTCCCCCTCCTCTCACCCCCTCCCTCCCCCTCCTCTCTCACCCCTTCCCTCCCCCTCCTCTCTCACTCCCTCCCTCCCCCTCCTCTCTTACCCCCTCCCCCCCGTCCTCTCTCACCCCCTCCCTCCTTCTCCTCTCTCAACCCCTCCCTCCCCTCCTCTCTCACCCCCTCCCTCCCCCTCCTCTCTCACCCCCTCCCCCCCGTCCTCTCTCACTCCCTCCCTCCCCCTCCTCTCTTACCCCCTTCCCTCCCCGTCCTCTCTCACCCCCTCCCTCCTTCTCCTCTCTCACCCCCTCCCTCCCCCTCTTCTCTCACCCCTTCCCTCCTCCTTCACACACTCAATGACTCGTAGTTTCCTCAGGTTCATGGCTCCATCTCAGCAAGTGAACAGTGCCAGGTAAGTGCCAGGGTCAAGTGAGTGTCAGTGTCAAGTGAGTGCCATCGTGTTAGATGAGTGCCATAGTGTCAGGTGGGTGTCCTAGTGTCAGGAGGGTGCCATAGCGCTAGGTGAGTTCCATAGTGTCAGATGAGTGCCATAGTGTCAGGTGGGTGTCCTAGCGTCAGGTGGGTGCCATAGCGTTAGGTGAGTTCCATAGTGTCAGATGAGTGCCATAGTGCCAAGTAGGTTCCATAGTGTCAGGTTAGTGCATAAAACAAACAAACAAACAAACAAACAAACACACACACACACACACACACACACACACACACACACACACCATATATTCCGTCACATTTCCTATTTTCAATGTGTAATAGACTAGGAAATAGGTCATCAGGAAACAATTTCACTCTCCATCGCCCATTATGGTTGAGAAATACCAGGGAAACAGTCTTACACCTAAATGGATAATAAAATGTCACCTTTTTCCCCCCAGGTGAAATGAGCTGCGTGTGACCTCGAGGGCGCAGAGCGACAAGTCATGTGTTTGGAGGGCCTCAAGGCGTCTTAAAGTGCCCCAGGGTGTCTTAAAAGAGCCTCAGGACGCCTTAAAAGGGCCTCAGGGTGTCTTAAATGGCCTCAGGGTGTCTTAAAAGGGCCTCAGGGTGTCTTAAAAGGGCCTCAGGGCGTCTTAAGAATGATGAGAAAAATTACGTTTCTTAGATTTTACTTCGAGAGGTTTTGGAAGATGTCGGAAGGTTGTGGTTAGGTGATAATAGTGATGATAATAATAGTAATAGTGATGATTGATGGTGTTTACTACTACTACTACTACTACTAATAATAATAATAATAATAATAATAGTAATAATAATAATAGTAATAATAATAGTAATAATAATAATAGTAATAATAATAATAGTAATAATAATAGTAATAATAATAATAATAATAATAATAATAGTAATAATAATAATAGTAATAATAATAGTAATAATAATAATAGTAATAATAATAATAGTAATAAAAATAATAATATAAATATTAAACACCTCTCTCTCTCTCACCTATCTAGCTATCTATCCATCTATCCATCCATCTATCTATCCATTCATCCATCTATCTATCTATCCACCCATCCATTCATCTATCTATCTATCCACCCATCCATCCATCCATCTATCTATCTCCCCACGACCCAAACATCAAATATTGTGTCGAATTGAGACAGTGATTCCGGGAGCTTTTATTACGCCTCAACGCCTAAGAATTTAATAAGTCTTTATTAGGAGAGAAAGGGGGAAAGGAAGCGAGGGAAGGGGTGATGTAAGAGAAGTGGGAGGGGAGATGGGAGGGAAGGGGTGAGGGTAGGTGGTGATGTAGAGGTGAGGGATGAGGGGGGGGGGGTGAGAGGTGAGAGAAAGACAGACAGACAGACACACACACACACAAATAAAGACAGACAGTCAGACAGAGGTAGACTCTCCCTGGCGGCACCACTGTGAGAGAGAATTACGCTGAAAGGTGCAATTGAAAAACTGGCCACTTCATTGTTATTGTCATGACATTGTTATTGCCAGGACATTTTTATTTCAAGAACAATGTTATTACGTGATTATTGTAACTTGAAGGACATTGTCATTGCAAGAACAGTTATTGCAGGATCATTGTTTTTGCAAGAACATTGTCATTGCAAGAACAGTTATTGCAAGAACATTGTCATTGCAAGAACAGTTATTGCAGGATCATTGTTATTGCAAGAACAGTTATTGCAGGATCATTAATGTTGCCTCCTTCGTGCCATCAGGGGAAGCATTTGTCTCTGGCCGTGTCTAGGGCCTGGCTGGTGGTGGCACTGGCATCCCTCAGTGCCACACACACACAGGCACTGCAAGGAGAAGGGTGTTTAAGTTGGGTCATTTTCTGGCACTTATGTTGTGAGAGAGTGAGAGGTTCATCCGTCTCTGGCACTCTTGACGATGCCAGTGTCCATTTTACTCATAACTGGCCCTTAAGAAAACAAGACTGAGAATTATAAATGTCCTAAAATTCACGTGTCCTGAAATTCACAGTTTCCTAAAATGCCCCCAAAATATGTCCTAATATACAGTAATGAACTTAAAATATATGTGTCCTAAACATACAAGAGTGTCTGGTTTATTCACAGCGTCAGGGTACAAGGGTAGTGTCCTCTTATTTCCTCTTCTGGTTTCATGGACATAGAATAATGTCCACACTATTCTGTGTCTTATTCTTATTCTGAGACTCTCGGGTGTGTGTGTGTGTGTGTGTGTGTGTGTGTGTGATGGTACAGTAATATCAATTCACCAGGTAAGATCATGATTGGTTAAAAGATATCGAGCATTGGCCAATCACCGTTCGCTTCTGTAGGAATTTCACCCCAGGGGAAATAATAATGTATACGCAAATATTATAAAAAAAATAAGATAATTAAAAAAGAACAGGTAATGATGACAGGTGAATATATATAGCAATTACCTGTGATTTACCGTCCGTCTGTCATATCTGTCACCCAAACACATATGTATGTATACCCCTAACACATATACAGGGATACATAACATTATCCTATATCATACGAGTTAATTACACCTGTCAGCAAGATGCACACCTGTATACTGTATTATAAGGTTATTTAAGGCAGTGGATATCCTTAGAGTTTTGCACGCACATCTCTCTCTCTCTCTCTCTCTCTCTCCTCCTCTCCTCTCTCTCTTTCTCTCTCTCTCTCTCTCTCTTAAAAACATCGGATAGATTGATGGTGTTCTTTGTGTGTGTGTGTGTGTGTGTGTGTCATCAAAACTCACCAAACCGACACTGTAACACGGCCCAACACCATACTACCATCTAGTCACTGTACCAGAACGACACCGCAGCTATATTTAGTGTGTGAGGCAGGTGTGATGTCGGCCTTCATTAGGCATGTTATTGTAGTCACGTATGGACCACAGAGAAGCCATATATATATATATATATATAATATATATATATATATATATATATATATATATATAATAATATATTATATATGCAAGTAAATCACTGTAGGTGCGCGTGATCTAGGTATATGCTGATAACCACCAGGAAAGAAGAAAACACGAAGTTCCCAAGCGCTTTCGTGTAATTCAGCATATACCTAGATCACGCGCACCTACAGTGATTTTACTTGTATATATATATATATATATATATATATATATATATATATATATAGTATATATCAATATATATATATATATATACTGTACAGGTGTATGTTAAGAGAGAGAGAAGGTGTATGTATGTGTGTGTGTATGGCGACCTGTGGTGTAATGGTCAGCATGTTCGCCTCGCAAGTCAGCGGACCCGGGTACTATCCCCGGGGAGGGTGAAACTATGGACAAGTTTCTTTACGCCATTTGCCTCTGTCTACCCACCAGTAATTGGGGACCTGGATGTTAATCGATTTGCGGATCGTGTTCCGGGGTAATGGTTAGCCAGTGCAATTGGCGAGTTGTTCGGTCTTCTAGGACTATTCCTTGACACTGGGTCATGCAGCTCGTTAACTCAGGGTGTGGTTGTTGTGTTGGCGACAGCTTCTACACCTTAAACAAATTCACGCCTAGGCGGCCCTTGGGCCGGCTACACGAGGAGTAACTATTTATGTATGTATGTATGTGGGGGACTCGACCTTAGCTAGTTAATATTAGATAAGGTAAAAATTAGTTTTTTTTTTAATATTTACCCAAGTTGTTAGGAAATTGTGGTTTATTATTATTATTATTATTATTACCGCTATCATAAACCTCAACACACACACCCTCGTCATTACCGCTATTGTTCCAACACACCGCGGGGTTTGTGTTCAATTCATTAATCATTATATACGAGTCACTGTGTTGTGTGGGACCAGACAGCACAGCCTCACCCATCCCAGCTTAGCCTCACCCATCTCAGCTTAGCCTCACCCATCCAAGCTTACACGTTCATATATCATTATGTATTTTAGCTGACAGTTCTTTAAGCTACATATATGGAGATAAGAACCGTAAGCCCTTGAGAACTCTTGCTTTATCTCTGTCTCTCTCTTACTCTCATGCATCTCTGTCTACCTCTTCCTCTTACTTATTTCTCTTTCATCCTCCCCCTCTCTGTTCCTCCTTTCGCTATCCCTCTCCCTAACCTCATCATTCGTCCCCTCTACCTCCTCATTCTCTCTTCCTTCTTTCCCATTCTCTCCCTCCCTCCCTCCTTCTCTACCTCTCCCTCTCTTTTCTTCCTCCTCCTTCTCTCTCTGTCAGTCCATCTACCCCTCTCATATTCTCCCCCCCTCCTCACCCCCCCCACCTCCCCCTGTCCACATGGTGTTGATTCCTGACCAACACAGGAAGTAGCTCCATCTCCTATGTTTATTGACCTTCCCCTTGACCTCTGACCCCGGGTGATGGACGCTTCAACACTTGACCTTGTGAACCCTGGTGATGGAGGCTTCAATATCTATCTGTCTATCTATCTATCTATCTATCTCTTTTAACTTTCTATTTAATGGTCAAGTTAATCAGGTCAGATGTCTAGGTTCCCGGGTTTAATTTCCCGGTAGGTTTCTGCTGCTCTCCAAGTTGATAAACGAGAGAGAGAGAGAGAGAGAGTTACCAGAAGCGCGCGGGTAGGGGGGGTTGTAAAAGAGGGGGGGGGGTGTCAGGGGAAGAAGGATGAGGGGAAGGGCAGGATGGGGGGTAAGGATTCTCACAGGATCGTAAGTCAGGCATTCCCTTGATCGACGTAAGTGACCCTTTTAAGTTACGCAACAAAGATGAACTCCTTCATACCTCCATCTCTCTCCACCCCTTCTCCCCTCACCCCCATCTCCCCTCCTTATCCCCACCCCTCACCCCATCTCCCCTAACAGCCCTGACCTTATCTCCCCACTCTCACCCCATCTCCCCTCCCCATCACAAGGTTAGGTTAGTCCTGAGGTGAAATACTCAGGGTGTCTAATCTTCAGGTGAACCAAACCAAATCGGGGGGTGGGTATGTGGGGTGGGGGAGGGGGGTGAGGAGGGTGGGGGGGGGGAGGGGGAGGAGGGGGGAAGTGGGGTGGGGGAACTCTCAATAAACCAGGAAGAAAAAGTAGTTGAAAGGCAGAGATAAAAACCTAAACCCCAACTTAAAAATCTTATTCCAGATAAACCTTCACTAACTGGTGGTGGGGGAGGGGGGGTGAAGGGGGTGGGGGAGGGGGGGTGAAGGGGGTGGGGAGGGGGGGAGGGGGGGAGGTGGTTTAGGATCGTTACCGTCTTCTGGTAGTTCTCTTAAGACACGTCAAACGACCCTCACTGGTTAGTTTAATCCGATTTAACCCAGGAGATATACTGATAATTCGTCTAACACTACGTCTGGCAGCGGTGGAGCGATGGTGTTGCCAGCTGTGTCGAAACTCTTGTACTGTTAATGTTTTCATGGCGGTGTGTAAATCAACGTGGCTGACATTATTACCAGAATATTTAATAGTCCTCTCTCTCTCTCTCTCTCTCTCTCTCTCTCTCTCTCTCTCTCCCTCATTCCCCACATTATGTAACCGTATATTTTAGGTCTTATTATTATTATTATTATTATTATTATTATTATTATTATTACTACACACACACACACACACACACACACACACACACACACACACCATAAAGTAAGTACATCATAAAACCCTCACCATTGTACTCCTTTTCATTTGAGTTGCGTGTTATTGGGGTCTGTAGTCGACGCGAGAGCTCTGGGTGTAAAGTAATATGGCAGACAGAGTTGGTTAAATATTTGAACAAGGCGTCGGACAACATAACCTACACTATTTGCCATTTTTCTGCGATATGAACGTTTTCTGTTCAATGTCACGTTTTTTGTTCAATGTGACGCCTTTTGTTTAATGTCATATATGTTGTTCAATGTGACGCCTTTGTTCACTAGCACGTTTCCTGTTCAAAGTGTAACGCTTCGTAAGTAAACCTGTCTAACAACGCCGTGTCTTCCACCTCGAGCAACGAAGAAAAAATATTAGGAAAAAAGTTCTAAAAATATCGAGAAAAAATCCAGTAAACATTTATCTATCTATCTATCTATATCTTTATCTATATCTTTATCTATTTATCAGTTTGTCTGTCATAGCTACAGTGTACAGTATGAGAGGCCAGCAACAGGTTGAAGACGCTACAGGCAGCTATGATCGACCAGCGCCCACTACCGCCCACCCTCCCATCTCCTCCTACTTCCTCCCGTCTCCGCCCACTTCCTCTCGTCCTCTTCTATCTCCGTCCATCTCCCGTCTCCTCCCTCTCAAATCCGCCCACCTCCTCCCCTCTCCACCCACTCATATCCGTCCGTCTCCGCCCACTTCCTCCCGTCTCCGCCCATCTCCTCCCGTCTACCACCCGTCCGCCGCCTGTCTCCGCCCCTCTCCGCCCTCTCACACCTATATTGACTCTCTTTCGTGGATTCCTTCCCCTTTCTTCCCTCTCTCATCCTTCCTCCTTCCGTCTCTCTCTCTCTCCTTCCCCTTTCATCTTTTTTTTTCATTCCCTGTCTTCATATTCTTTCATCACTCCTCGTCTCCCCGTCTTCCTACGTTCTTCACTCTCCCTTCCTCTACGCCCTGTTAACACCTTCCCTCTTCCTCCTCCTCTTCATTCTTCTTCTTCCTTTCTCACAACATCGTATTTATTTACCGATTCCTTCTTTCTTTATCACTCTCCTTCCCTTCTCCTCTCCCCCACCTATTACCCAGACCCAGCGTGACCCAGGGAGCCTCACACGATATTGGGAGCCTACTGGACGATTTACGGAGCCTTGGTGTTATTTAGGGAGCCTACCAATTCCACCCGTTATTACCTTCTTTCGCCCCTTAATTATCTTTCCATCCCATAATTCCCCCCTTATACCCTTAATTATCCCTTTACACCACAATTCCCCCCTTACACCACTAATTACACCCCTAGTCACTCTCCTACACTATTAATCACCCCCTTGCACCACTAATTACACCCTTACACCTCTAATCACCCCTTTTCACCATTAATTACACCCCTTAATTCCCCTTTTACACCACAAATTACCCCTCTGCACCACTAATTACAACCTAACACCCCTTAATTACACCCCTACACCCTTTAATTCCCCTTTACACCACTAATCACCCTTCTGCACCACTAATTACACCCTTACACCCCTTAATTACCCCCCTTACATCCCTTAATCACCCCCTTACACCACTAATTACTCCTTACACTCCCTAATTACCTCCGATACCTGGGTAGGGAGAGATACGCGGACACCTCCTCGAAAGAAAGTTAAAAAACACTTTCTTAAAAGCTTTCACTAAGTTTATATAATGGGGTGTAAAGAGGGTGAAGGAGAGGGGGGAGAGGGGGAGAGAGGGGGAGGAAGGAAGGAAGAAAGGAAGGAAGGAAGGAAGGAAGGAAGGAAGGAAGGGGGGGCGGTAAGGAAAGAAAAGAGGAGGTAGTGGTTAGGAGAAGAGGAGGTAAGGGAGGAGGGGAGGTAAGAGAAAAAAGAAGAGGGAGAAGAGAGGAGAGGAGAAGGAGGAAAATAGAAGGAGGTAGGGAGAAGGAGGAGGGGTAAGAGAGAGGACGGGAGGGGAAGGAGACTGTGCTTACATCCGTCTGTGTACACACCCAATATGTACACGCCGCCTGTGCATACTGATCGTGTACACACATTTATGTATACCTTTACTCTCAATGTTTACACTCCATGTACACTTCTTACTGTGCACATCTTAACCTTGACACTACTCACAGTGTACATCTTAACTTGTACACTCCTTAAAGTACACACAACTCCTCACTGTTTACACTCCATGTACACTTCTCAATGTACATCACAAACATGTACACTTAGCACAGTACACCCTAGTTATGTACACTCCTCACTTATCTAACCTAACCTACCATTAACCTAATCTACCATTAACCTAACCTGTCATTAACCTAACCTACTATTAACCTAATCTACCATTAACCTAACCTACCATTAAAATAACTTACCATTAACCTAACGTACCATTAACCTAACCTGCCATTAACCTAACCTAATCTACCATTAACCTAACCTGTCATTAACCTAACCTAATCTACCATTAACCTAACCTACCATTAAAATAACGTACCATTAACCTAACCTAACCAAAGAGCCCCATATTACAGTACTATCTTCCCTCCTTTCCCGTAACTGATCAATAACAACAAGACAATAACCTGACACGTGTTATGACCAGGTTAACAGCTTTATGTTCCTGTTACAGACATGTTATGACCTCCGAGTGGCACTTCGACCTCCCCTAAGATGGCAGCACTTCCCTCATCATACTTGACCTCTCGTGACCTCGCCGGGGGTAGGGTCATTCACCTTGAGGCCTAGAAGGTGATGTAAAATAAATGAAGGAACGTTTTGTATGGGTTGTGTGTATGTCTGGAGATGAGTGTAGTGTGTATAGGACATTCATACACACGGACGCATACAAACACATGTATATTTACGTAGACAGACACACATGCTAACAAAAAATGAATAAACACGGGATAATGACACACACACACACACACACACACACACACACACACACACACACACACACACACACACACACACACACACATCTATGGCTCCCTTGTGCCTTTATCGAGCACCATCACCTCCTCCTCGCCAGATGTATGACAGCGCCTCTATAGCTACAACACCTCCATTAGTTGATGAAGGGCGTCTCAATGTCCCCTTAGACGATGGTGGATCGAGACGCATCACTTTCACCCCCAGGCGGCTGACAACACGACACACACACACACGTACAGACAAACAGACACAGCTATACATACACACACAGACAGACAGACACACACACATCCAAGAGACAGATTATCCCCTTAATTGGGTCATCGAATCAGGTACAGAACAGGTAAAGATCATAACAGGTACGAACAGGTATACACAGGCATAGATTTACGTAACCCCCCCCCCCCCCGCTCCCCACACACACGTACTGATCGCTATAAAAACAGCCCAGTCCCAACCATTGTAAAAATTATTAACAACTAGTTATTATATATCATATTTACATCACTTATGTTACTTGTATATTATTCATCAATCAAGAGACTTTTTCCCCAATTATGTAACTGTATATTTTCAGGCCTTTGCTTACCATAACTCTTTTCATAGACCGTTAATTATTATTATTATTATTATTATTATTATTAGTAGTAGTAGTAGTAGTAGTAGTAGTAGTAGTAGTAGTAGTAGTAGTAGTAGTAGTAGTAGTGGTAATATTAAGGTAATACAATGGCGGCGAAGGTGTGGCTATTGGGAGAGGCTGGAGGCCACGTTATAAAAAAAAGAAGTAATAGTAGTATTTTTTATTATTACACACACAAATAAAATCACCTTCATCAGTCCTCACTAACCATGAACTCTTTAGCTCTACAGGCAAAATAAAGTCCCTTCAGAAACACACACAGCACTGACCCAAATATCACAACTCTACTCCTCGTAACACTTCATCTTCCTCTACAGGAGCATCAGGGAGGATACAAACTTTGGGCTCCCTTAAGACAATGGCTTTAAAGAATCCCCATTGTCCGCCTCGGGTTCGGAAACTTTGTCCTCAAGATAGATTATATAGACATGGCTGTCATCTTTTGTCCTGGTTACTGGATCACCTGAGGATTAACCACCCCAAACTGAACCTAGCCTAACCTAACTTAACCACCCCTAACTGAACCTAGCCTAACCTAACTTAACCACCCCTAACTGAACCTAGCCTAACCTAACTTAACCACCCCTAACTGAACCTAATCTAATCCAACCCAGGTGAGGGGAGAGTAATTAATGACACAGGTGAGGGGGAGACTAATTAGTGGCCTAGGTGAGAGGGAGAGTAATTAATGACACAAGTGAGGGAGAGTAATTAATGACACAGGTGAGTGGGGGACTAATTAGTAACCAAGGTGAGAGGATGACTAATTAGTGGCCCAGGTGAGAGGGAGACTAATTACTGACCTTTCTTCATTAGCACTTGGAAAATATATATATTAAAAAAGATGAAATCGAAACGAGTATTTTTTTAGACTGAAATATTTACAATTAAGTGAGATAAGAATATATTTATACATGTCTATACTGCATGTATATCCAGTATGAATATCATGTATAATCCCTGTTATTCACCAATGTTATTCACGATAAAATAACAAGCTTCAATAACTTCCTAATACTCTAAACGACTCATCTGGCTTTCTCAAACGCTCATTGGCTCAATTTTTCTCCCCCCCCCCCCCCCCCCCGAATTGGATATCTGAGATCTGATTGGTCGATGGAGGTTTCTCGCGTTGATATTCTTGGAGACAAACAAACACTCGGCAATATCTCATGGGGGGAGGGGAGGGGAGAGGGGGTAATCATGGGTCGTTCAGAGGAGGAGGAGGAGGAAGATGATATCATTTCTGGCGGCGTCCAATAAGAGCGTCAACCTTCATGTGTGTGTGTGTGTCTGTCTCTAGTGATGATGATAATAAATGCCACAAGACACAACGCCACTATAGGGCATCCGAACCTCATCCACAGAGGCTAGACCAATCAGAATCTAATTCACAGAGATTCGGCCAATCAGAACCTCATCCACAGAGACTCAGCCAATCAGTGGAAGGTAATTGTGGGGTGAATCCTGACGCTAGTGGTGGTGACGGCGGCCGGGTCTCTTGACAACACCTGAGAGACGACAAAGAGTCTTAGGGCGGCGTGATTTGTCGTTCCTGCCGTCGTTGTTGGGGGAGTCTATCATGCCCCCAGTAACCAGGTGAGCGACGGACACGAGCCTCCACGACAACAGCGAAATAAGTTTGATATTGGGATTTGTAATAAACTTTTTAAAACTTTTCTCTTTCACTCGACTACACAAGATTTTCCTCTTAAACCAAGGGTCGTACTCAAGAGCTCACGGGGACATAGGTCGTGCTCAAGAGCTCACGGGGACACATAGGTCGTACTCAAAGACTCATGGGGACACACAGGTCGTACTCAAGAGGTCACGAGGACATAGGTCGTACTCAAAAGGTCACGGGGACACATAGGTCGTACTCAAAGACGTCATGGGGACACACAGGTCGTACTCAAGAGGTCACGAGGACATAGGTCGTACTCAAAAGGTCACGGGGACACATAGGTCGTACTCAAAGACGTCACGGGGACACACAGGTCGTACTCAAGAGGCCACGAGGACATTATATCACCTTGAAGTGGGAGAGATAAGTCTGGTTTTCTTTTACTCTCACAAAAGAATAATATATTGAGGGTCCTTAAATCCTAGACTCACGAGCTGCTATTTCTGACACACACACACACACACACCACACACACACACACACACACACACACACACACACACACACACACACACACACACACACGTATATCACTTCACTATCAAGTCTTACACCATATTCGGAGTCCCATGAACCCCCTCCTCTCTCTCTCTCTCTCTCTCTCTCTCTCTCTCTCTCTCTCTCTCTCAGTGACAAACGGGATCTGACAGACGACTAGAAATGGCCTCCTCCTGTCCTACACACACACACACACACACACACACACACACACACACACACGGAAACATACACATACAATTCTGGGAGTTAAGCTAGTCTGTTAAGTCGTGAAGTGTGTGTGTGTGTGTGTGTGTGTGTGTGTGTGTGCGAGAAGCCATGAGTTGATATCGGAGACACAACCACCCTCCCCTCTCCCCACCCCCCTCCTCCCTCCCCCACCCCTCACCTCCCACCTTCCCCCCACCTCCCCCCACTGTGTCAACGAGAATAAATTAAGGTATATAAACATGACAGCTTCCGGAATAGGTAACATACGAGGGGTAGAATTCCTCTCAAAATTTCTAGATTAAAATGGTGACAAAACTAATAAGATCAAACTCCTTTCATCTTAAATTCGTATTAATGGTTGACTTTCTTCGTAGTTCTTAGTAATATTTTCTTTACAACATTCGGTCACACGGAATGAAAGAAAAATGTCTTTGATTTTACTTAAGGAGTTTAAATAGATTTTGGTCTTTTGCGTCTTCGAGGTAGTGGTAAGATCATGACTAAATTCGGTGTGATTTTAGCACGAATGAATCACTAATGCTGCCATAGTGTGTGTGTGTGTGTGTGTGTGAGAGAGAGAGAGAGAGAGAAAATTACTCACTAATCTCTCTCATACGCCAACACAACACAAGCAGCGTCACAAAGCCAGTCTCAGTGTCGCCAACTCAGTGCCCCAGTCTGCATCGCCAAATCAAGTGCCTCAGTGTCGCCAACTCAGTGCCTAAGTCTGCATTGCCAAATCAGGTGCCTCAGTGTCGCCAACTCAGTACCTCAGTGTCGCTAAGTCACTGCCAATGCGGGGGGGCGGCGGCGACCTGGAGAGCTGCCAGGTGCCGCCTCTGGTAACACTGTCTCGGGGCGCAGTAAGATATTACCTACTTTATGACTTGACAATCCTGTGTCGACGCGTGGCCAGTATGTGTATGTGTTTGTGTGTGTGTCTACATATATACACGTGTTTCTTACTAGCCACGACCTTGTAATGACGTGACATGACCTAATATTTTATATAACCGAGTAATTACCTGGTATGACCCCCACATGACTTAGTATGACCCCATATAACCCCACATGACCAAGTACGACCCCCATATGACCTTGTATAACCCCACATGAACTAGTACGACCACCACATGACCTAGTATAACTCAGTATAACCCCACATGGCCCAGTACGACCCCATATGACCTTGTATAACCCCTCACGACCTAGTACGACCACCACATGACCTAGTATAACTCAGTATAACCCCACATGACCTAGTACGACCCCCATATGATCTTATATAACCCCACACGACCTAGTACGACCACCACATGACCTAGTATAACCCAGTATAACCCCACATGACCTGCTATGACCCCGAATGACCTTATAACCTTACCATGCCTTTGATGCCTGTGACCTAATATTCACTCGCCAACACCAATTCCCCGAGACATAAATTCCATGATGGCTTCCTGTATTAAATGCTAGAGCTGTGTTGAGTAGGAATTTATATTTATACCTGTTGAGAATTAGTTTTGTTGTTGTTGTTGTTGTTGTTGTTGGTGGTGGTGGTGGCGATAGTAGCGATGATGATGGTAGTGGTAAGGATGATGATGATGATGATGATAGTGACGAGACAGATGATGATACGATGATGATACCAATACTCTCCCGATGACAGTACATGGGGATGGAGAGGGGAGGGAAGTGGCTGGTACTATCCCCTAATGACTTCCCTCCCTGTCAGTGACCCTTGACACGCCGCCGCCACAGACAGACAAGATGAGTCTCTCTCTCTCTCTCTCTCTCTCTCTCTCTCTCTCTCTCTCTCTCTCTCTCTCTCTCTCCCACCACGATCACGTCATTTGAATACACCAATTTAGTGAAAGCCTACACGGGTACCTAATCCGGCTTAGACTCCCAGCCGAAGCCGATACTGAACCCCCACTAAAAGATATCGGAAAGTCTCCATATACCGGATTATTCATATATCGTAACCCTCTCCAATCCCTCTCATATGTTGCTCCCTCTCATGTGTTGCCCCCCTCTCCAACCTCTCACACCTCTCCTTTCCACTCCCTCCCCATCCCTCATGCTCTCTCCCCTTCCCTTACCCCTTCCCTCTCACTTCTACCACATCCCACTCACTCCCACTCACCATAACCAGTCGACCACCTCAATTTTCCACGCCCTTAACATCACTCGGCGTAAAATTGCCAAGTGACGCCAATTACAAACTTTTATTGTTAATTTCGCGTCTAATTGGTCACCATCTTCATTACCTGATCACCTGGGTTTTACCTGTAAATCCTTCCCTCAGCCTAATGAGTCGCAGCTCCCAGGTAAACTAATTAATGAATTCAATTAGAATCTTGTGTGTGTGTGTGTGTGTGTGTGTGTGTGTGTGTGTGTGTGTGTGTGTGTGTGTGCTCTCTCACAGTAAGAAATAAAGATAAAAATAAATATCTAAATAGAAAATAAGATACAAATACAACATATGAATGAATGAATGAATGAAAAAATATCAATATATTTCATTCATTAAGTAGAAAATATCACTTCAGGATACCATATACATATAATACACCGTGCGTCTACATATAGCACCAGTATGTATAGTTCACGAGGGTCACGGAGAAACACACGTACTGTATAGGCCTATAAAACACACGTACTGTATAGGCCTATAATTCACACGTACTGTATAGGCCTAAATAGTGAGAATGACCTCGTGTGGTTATTAGTATGTGTGGTGGGTGGTGAGGGGAGTCGGGAGAGGGGTGAGGAAGGATGGGGTAATGACACACACGGGGCCAAGGTGGGTAAGGGTGAATTTTGTGGGAAGAGGGAGAGAGAGAGGGAAGTAGAAGAAGGAAGAGAGGAAAGGAGAGAGGAGGGAGAGAGAAGAGCATCAACCATCAGATACTACAACAAAACAATCCAATTCCTCTCCAATCCGATTCTCAAGGCAAAAAACAAAAACGCATCAACCATCTCAAATTCCCTCTATATCTCGATTCTTATAGAAAAACAAAATCGCATCAATTAATAGATACCATAACAAAACAAACCAACTCCCTCTATAATCCCACTTTTGACAATAATCACGTCGTTTATATTTCTGGGAGACAAAATACCACCTTATTAAGAACCTGTATACCTCATTAGTCCCCAGACATGTGAGCGATTAATTAGTAAATGAAGACAGGGGTCAATTAGGTTACGAAATTAATACTAAAAAGTTTTTAATTGGTCTTGGGCTTCAATTTGTCGCTATGAGATGATGTACTTGGGGATTTTAAAGGGTGAAGAACCAGGAGAGAGAGAGAGAGAGAGAGAGAGAGAGAGAGAGAGAGAGAGAGAGAGAGAGAGAGAGAGACACACACACACACCGTCACATTCTAGCTAGCCCATCTCCATACACTTCAAAACATCACAACACACAGGTAAACATTTCAATCCACTCAACAGGTAAATCCTATAATTAATCCAATTATTAGTATCGGGATCAAGGTCACCAAAAAAAAAAAACCACATTGAAAAACATTAAAATATTCTAGCCAGTCACCTTATATACAGGTATTATTAAGTGATTATTTTACCTGTGTGTTTTTTTACTTGTGGATTATGCCAATATTCTAATTTCCCGTTTTGTTATTAGAAAATTTGGTGTAATTAAGACGAGCACATATAACGATAAATAACATATGTGCCTTCACACACACACACATACACACACACACACACACACACACACACACACCCACACACACACACACACACACACACACACACACACACACACACACACACACACCACACACACACACACACACACACACACACACACACACACACTGACACATTTCTTGGGCCAATATTTCCACATCACCGGAAAAATGTCGTAAAACTTTGTGTAGCTGAACTGAAGAAATATGTCTGAAAAGTTGAGCAAATAAATAGACCATCGAGGCAGCAGGAGGAGGAGGAGGAGGAGGAGGAGGAGGAGGAGGAGGAGGAGGTCAGATTCCATACTACGTCAAGTGAGACTCCAACGAGGACACCAGAGAGAGAGAGAGAGAGAGAGAGAGAGAGAGAGAGAGAATTATGAGCTTAAATTAGTATATATCCCTAATCATTGTCGTGGAGGCTCGTGTCCGTCGCTCACCTGGTTACTGGGGGCATGATAGACTCCCCCAACAACGACGGCAGGAACGACAAATCACGCCGCCCTAAGACTCTTTGTCGTCTCCCAGGTGTTGTCAAGAGACCCGGCCGCCGTCACCACCACTAGCGTCAGGATTCACCCCACAATTACCTTCCACTGATTGGCTGAGTCTCTGTGGATGAGGTTCTGATTGGCCGAGTCTCTGTGGACGAGGTTCTGATTGGTCGAGCCTCTGTGGATGAGGTTCGGATGCCCTATAGTGGCGTTGTGTCTTGTGGCATTTATTATCATCATCACTAGAGACAGACACACACACACACATGAAGGTTGACGCTCTTATTGGACGCCGCCAGAAATGATATCATCTTCCTCCTCCTCCTCCTCTGAACGACCCATGATTACCCCCTCCCCCCTCCCCCCCCCCTCCCCTCCCCCCATGAGATATTGCCGAGTGTTTGTTTGTCTCCGAGAATATCAACGAGAGAAACCTCCATCCACCAATCAGATCTCTTGTAGGCTGAGTTAGTTTTGTTATTGTTTGGAGACGATGGCCACACACACACACACACACACACACACACACACACACCTTCCCTCCCAACATTGAGGAGCTTTATGCAGGCATGATAGGACAGGTCGTCAGCTCACCTCTCACCATCGACCACAATAAATTGACCAATCAGAAAAGAGCTTCACGTCTATCCCCCGTATCTATACCCTAGCTGATTGGCTCCGAGCGCAGGTATGTGGGGGAGCTTAAGGGAGCAGATTACGCTCTGTCTCTCTCAACAAATATTTCCCGGTATTGTTTTCTTCAGTCTGAGGTTAAATTCCCGGGGAAAAAATGGAGGGAAAAACTACTTCAGGAGTTTACTTTACAGGAATGACTTTTATTTACTCTTAAAATAAATTCTGGGTTTTAAATGAATATAAACTTGTAAAATCCACGTGGGGGGATTATTCATTACATAAATCCTCACTGGGGGGAGGGGATTTAAATGAAAGAAATCCTCGTGAATGATGAATTATATTAAAGCTTCTCTTTCGAAAGGTTTAATCATTAATGTAAATCCTCTTGAATCATTGAAGGATTAATATTCTATCTAAAATCCTCCAAAGGGATTAATTCTAGATCAACTAAATCCTCTGGAAAATTCTTTTATATTGACTCTCATAAATATTTTTTTATTGGGGGGAAGGGATGTATGTATGCATGCATGTATGTATGTACGCATGTATGTATGTATGTATGTATGCATGTATGTATGTATGTATGCATGTATGTATGTATGTATGTTCTCGGACGTTAACTTGCATCTGTGTATACCTTTTCAGATATGACCTTGTATGTATACATGTATGTTTATGTGTGTGTGTGTGTGTGTGTGTGTGTGTGTGTGTGTGAGGTGCGTGGGTGAGTTATAAATAGCAGGTGGTTCAGGAGTGAAGAGGAGCCGGTCAGCTTTACCTGGCCTACCTGTCCAGTCTTACCTGATAAAACAATTAACACGTTGGTGACGCGCTCCTACCCAAGATAGACTACCTGTGTGTGTGTGTGTGAAGGCCTCTCTCTCACCCCTCTCATCCCCACTCCTCCCTCTCTCTACCCCCTCCCCCCCCTCAAGCATAAACAAGAGACTCTAGCTGGTAAATTAAATATTAAAAACCTCCAAGAATATAAAGAGAAAAGAAAAGAAAGAAAAGAAAATAAAGAAAAAAGAAAGAGAAGAAAAGAAATACAAAAGAAAGAAAAGAAAAGGAAAAAAAAGAACATTAACTTCATTACTAAGTTTTGGTGAGGGAAATATTTGCATACTAACCCAACTTACTTTGCTTCAACACCTGTTAGCATAATGTTGGAAGGGGATGTTGGAAGGGGATGTTGGAAGGGGATGTTGGAAGGGGATGTTGGAAGGGGATGGTGGAAGGGAATGGTGGAAGGGGATGTTGCAAGGGGAATGGTGGAAGGGGATGTTGGAAGGGGATGTTGGAAGGGGAATGGTGGAAGGGGATGTTGGAAGGGGATGTTGGAAGGGGATGTTGGAAGGGGAATGGTGGAAGGGGATGCTGGAAGGGGAATGGTGGAAGGGAATGTTGGAAGGGGATGTTGGAAGGGGAATGGTGGAAGGGGATGTTGGAAGGGGATGTTGGA
Organism: Homarus gammarus; assembly: GCA_958450375.1. NCBI lineage: Eukaryota > Metazoa > Arthropoda > Malacostraca > Decapoda > Nephropidae > Homarus > Homarus gammarus. Next base: position 1,611,226 of record CAUDMG010003680.1, on the reverse strand, counting down.
AGGGGAATGGTGGAAGGGGATGTTGGAAGGGGATGTTGGAAGGGGATGTTGGAAGGGGATGTTGGAAGGGGATGTTGGAAGGGAATGTTGGAAGGGAATGTTGGAAGGGGATGTTGGAAGGGGATGTTGGAAGGGGATGTTGGAAGGGGAATGTTGGAAGGGGATGTTAAGGTTAAGAAGATTGAGAAAATGTTAATTAAAATATAGAAAAAACTGATTGACTGACTGATGTTCTTAGTCTGGTGGTCCTTCTGCCTCCTCCACACACCCTCCACCCCCCACCACAAACCCACCTCCATCCCACATACACTGACCTCCACCCACCATCATCCTCCACACACCCTCCACCACCCACCACACACCCACCTCCATCCCACATACACTGACCTCCACCCACCATCATCCTCCACACACCCTCCACCACCCACCACACACCCACCTCCATCCCACATACACTGACCTCCACCCACCATCATCCTCCACACACCCTCCACCACCCACCACACACCCACCTCCAACCCACATACACTGACCTCCACCCACCATCATCCTCCACACACCCTCCACCACCCACCACACACCCACCTCCATCCCACATACACTGACCTCCACCCACCATCATCCTCCACACACCCTCCACCACCCACCTCCATCCCACATACACTGACCTTCACCCACCATCACCCCCCTACCCCCTTGAGATATCTCGTACATAACGAAGGCAGTGTCTCTTTGGTCTGTCCTTCAGGTCTCCCTTCTACAGGTAGCTTCAAGTGCGTGTGTACATAGTCAAGGGGGTCTCTCCAAGCCCTCCCTCACCCCCTTCACACCCCCTCCCTTACCCTCCCTGGCCATCTTACGTAACCTGGTGTTGCTATGGGAGGGAGGGAGGGAGGGAGGGAGAAGTTGTGTGTCTTGTGTTTGTGTTGTGTGGCTCTCTCTCTCTCTCTCTCTCTCTCTCTCTCTCTCTCTCTCTCTCTCTCTCTCTCCATCCCCCCCCTCTATACTCCCTCACGATGCTCGCCAAGAAAAAGGGAGTACTCCATCTAGGCGACGTCAGCAGCACCATCAACTTTTTATTTCCACTTCTTTCCTTTCCATCCTTCCTCCATCCCACCATCACCCCTTCCCTCCTTCTAACCCCTCCACCCTCCCTCCCTCTAACCCCTCCACCCTCCCTCCTTCTAACCCCTCCACCCTCCCTCTAACCCCTCTACCCTCCCTCCTTTTAACCCCTCCACCCTCCCTCCCTCTAACCCCACTATCCCTCTCCACGACACTAGCAGGAGGGAGTAGAGAGGGAGAGGTGAGGCCTAGAGGGAAGGGCACCTGGAGGCTTCAAGAGAGTCTTCATCGATGTTCTTTTGTTCCATCTTTTTGTTTATATTTTCATGGGTAACTAAAGACTCGTGTGTGTGTGTGTGTGTGTGTGTGTGTCCTCCTTAACGTGGTTGTAAGCAAACATCATTCCTACCACCATCATCACCACTATCAACACCACTTACCACAATCACCACCACCACCACTACCATCAGGGATAGCTTAGCTGACCGTGTATTGTTTAAGTGTTGATCCAAGAGCCATTTGATATATAACCCTTAATTATGGGCGGTCGATAGGTACAGAGGGGCCTTACCTATCTCTTGCCTATGGGACGTTTACCTATCTCTTTAATCCACCTATTTACCTATTTCGTAAGACATTTGCATACCCGTCTCTCAGGACACCTACCTACCTGTATTTTTTTAAAGGTAAACACACCCCCTTGTCTCACCTCAGTCCCCCACAGTGTCTACCTCACCTCACCCCCTCCCAACAACCCATCGCCTCACCCCCTCCCAACAACCCATCGCCTCACCCCCTCCCAACAACCCATCACCTCACCCCCTCCCAACAACCCATCGCCTCACCCCCTCCCAACAACCCATCACCTCACCCCCTCCCAACAACCCATCACCTCACCCCCTCCCAACAACCCATCACCTCACCCCCTCCCAACAACCCATCGCCTCACCCCCTCCCAACAACCCATCACCTCACCCCCTCCCAACAACCCATCGCCTCTCCCCCTCCCAACAACCCATCACCTCACCCCCTCCCAACAACCCATCACCTCACCCCCTCCCAACAACCCATCGCCTCACCCCTTCACCGCACCTCCCCCCCCCCCCCCCCCGGTTACGTAAAAGGAAATAAGCCGCTGAATCTTTGAAAATAGGGAGTTAGGTCGGATATGTTAGACGCCCCAGACCTGACCGTAGGACTCATCCGACAGGAAATTAGGACGCCGTGGCCGGTCCGAGAGGAATGGGAATGGGGAGGGGGGTAGAGGGGGGGGATAGGGTGAAGGAGGAAAGGGTATCTTTAGCCGTTTGGAACCACAGGGAGGACAGAAACGAGAACTCAGGTCTTGAATCTTAAAATACCATTTTTTTTTTCAATTTTAACTTTCATCCCTAAATTCTGACGGTCAAATCTCGTCACATAGGTACAGTGTTAAACCTACTGCATAGACTGTGTACCTGTAACAGTGGAACGTAGGATACAGTCGGATACATTGGTAAAGTGTTAAACCTATAGACTGTGTACCTGTAACAATGGAACGTAGGATACAGCTGGATACATTGGTACAGTGTTAAACCTATAGACTGTGTACCTGTAACATTGGAACGTGGGATACAGCGGAATACATAAATACAAAATTACAATGTCTACCTCATAAATTGTGTACCTGTAACAGTGAGGTGTATAGAGCTAGTCGGACGCATTAATACAGTTACATTGATACAGTGTTACCGCCATAAACTGTAGCGGTATTAAAAGCATTACTCGGTATTAATGTCGAGTTGTGTTATATTGTATCCGGTACAGAGAGGCAGTCAGGCATATAGTAATAGCATTCGCATTAAATTTACACGAGTGAATTAAGCCTTTACGCCAGAGAGAGAGAGAGAGAGAGAGAGAGATGTCTATGTTTTGTATTATGCAGAGGGAGACACAGACAGACAGACGGACAGACAGATAGAGAGAGAGAGAATGTGTGTGTGTGTGATCCCAACACATTAAGCTTAACACACACACTGCTCTCAGATAAGCCCCAGCTGCCAGTATTGAAGCACCACACATCATCACAGAGCGGGTCACTCACCTGGTTAACTTAATCTAACCTAACCTAACCTAACCTCTCCCCCCCCCTCTCTCTCTCTCTCTCTCTCTCTCTCTCTCTCTCTCTCTCTCTATAATATATATATATATATATATAAATATATATATATATATATATATATATATATATATATATATATATAGTACAATAAACGGACAATTGCCTAATAGCTATGACACACATACACACACAGTCTGAAGGTCAGAGGTCAACACGTTCCCTGGATAAAGTTTTCGGGGTCAAGGTCATTGTTTAATAAAACGTCAGAGGTCAGGTCAAAGGTTAAGGCTTAGTGCTAATAATGCTCCCACCGCTCGTATGTATGTCGTTGTGTCTGTCTGTATGTCCGTATACCTGTGTGCCTGTAAGCTAATAATTTACAGGTACGTCACACAAACTAAAAACAACTAAATCCTCTCTTTAAAGTATATGGCAATAAAAAAAATATCACATTGAAGTCGGCAGTGTTTTTGTTTAGTTGTTTTGTTTTAGTTCGTTTTTGTGTTTGTTTATGAGCGCATGTAACGTGAGATAAACATCAAAGAGTGGCTGCTTCCTCTCATGTTGCTGAAGCGTGTGTGTGTGTGTGTGTGTGTGTGTGTGTTTTACCATTTGACTGACTTTATCTATACCTGAGTTTTTTTAGCCTCTTACCTGGCCCGTGGGAGGGGGGGGGGGGGGATTTGCATGTTCATCACTATATCAGAGCTGTTAGATATTGGTGTGTGTGTGTGACTTAATGTTTAAAGAGAATCAAATGCAGAATCAGGTATATACACAGCGAATCAACATGTAATTAATAAGGTAATGCACAGCAATCAACAGCCAGAATCAAGAATCAACAGCCAGAATCAAGAACCAACAGCCAGAATCAAGAATCAACAGCCAGAATCAAGAACCATCTGCCAGAATCAAGAACCAACAGCCAGAATCAAGAACCAACTTACCTTACCTTGTGGAGAATCAAAATGGCGACTTACCTGAAAAAAATAACAAATATTTTAGCAATTAAATAATAATGATGATGATGATGATGATGATGATGATGATGATTAGTCGTAGTAGTAGTTGTAGACAAGCGACAGACTGGTCAGGTGTTATGGCTTAATGATCACCTGAAACACTAATTAGTGCCCATCAGCAGGTAATCCCAACCTACATGAGCCACTAATTACTCACCTTCACTCACCCGGAGAACAATTAACACGTCTATAATTAACACAACAGACAGATGTATTTATGGAAAGAGGAATATGTGTGAGGGGATGGCTAATGATGGCTATTAGGAAATGCTAGTAGGTGGCTATTGGGGAAAAGCTAGCAATGTTGGCTAGCAATATCTGCTGTCTAGTAATGCTTGGTAGCTATTTATGTCGACTAGCAACCTGAGAGAGAGAGAGAGAGAGAGAGAGAGAGAGAGAGAGAGAGAGAGAGAGAGAGAGAGAGAGAGAGAGAGAGAGAGAGAGAGAGAGAGAGAGAGAGAGAGAGAGAGAGAGAGAGAGAGAGAGAGAGAGAGAGAGCATCAACAAGGAGGGAAGAACAAAAGAGAGGGAGGAAGGAAGGAAAGGAAGGAAGGAAGGAAAGAGAGGAAGGAATGAATGAATGAATGAATGAATGAAGGAAAGGAAGGAAGGAAATGAATGAAGGAAGGAAGGAAAGGAATGAATGAATAAATGAATGATTGAAGGAAGGAAACGAATAAAGGAAGGAAGGAAAGAAGGAAGGATACGATGGCTCAACCCAACCTATAGAACTTGAGGGAGGAGTCATGTCCTCTTGAGGTTGAGACAGAAAAATACCTCCCCGAGTCCCGTCCTCCTATCCCTGTTTAGGTCCTGAGAGACTGGTTAAGGGCGCCAGGATAAGGGTCCAAGGGTTAGGGATTAAGGGCAAAAGGACTTACCCTCCATCCATCCCTAAGGTCAGAGCAAATAAGGGCAGGTTGCCGCAGGTTGGAGATATTGAGAGGGGGCCAGTAGGTTGCTTGTTGCATTCTAAGTGGGACGGTGGATGTTCAGTGTGTGTGTGTCTGTCTGTCTGTCGTCTGTGTGTGTGTGTGTCTGTCTGTTTGTCGTCTGTGTGTGTCGGTCTGTCTGTCTGTCTATCTGTGTCTGTCTGTGTCTCTCTCCTGTTTTTCTTTCTTTCCCCACCCGTTTTTCTCTCCTCCTCCCCCTCTTCTTCCTGCATCTCTTCTTCGTCTTCTCGTCCTATAGCCTCCTCTTCTTTTTCTTTATCACTATTTCTCCATTTCTTCCTCTTTCCTCCTCCCCGATTCGCCCTCCTCCTCCTCCTCCTCCTCTCAGCTGCACCCATCTTCCTCCTCCACTCAACTTTCACCATTCACCTCTTCTCCTCCTCTCTAACCCCCCCCCCTCTCTCTTTCTCCACCTCCTCTCATCTAACCACCCTTTCTCTTCTCCTTCCCTCTTCCTATCCTCCTACCCTCTCCCCTCCCCCTTCTCTCCCCTCCCCACTCTTCCTCATCGCCCCTGCTCCGTCACAAACAGCTCAGTCACCCCCTTTATCCCAACAAAATAAAACTCATCACAAAAAACGGGATCTGAATATTTTTCCACTTCCTCTCGCCTGGTCATCATACCTACACAGGAGAGAGAGAGAGAGAGAGAGAGAGAGAGAGAGAGAGAGAGAGAGAGAGAGAGACACTCACCCACCTACATCTACATACCCATACCATCTATTCACCCACCCACCCATACCTACCCCTCCACACATCGAAGAGGAGAGGACGCCACTACTAAATAATTCATTCTACACACACGCATTGCGGCTGTAGACCTGTTGGTAAGAAGTTTATGTAGGTGTGTGTGTGTGTGTGTGTGTGTGTGTGTGTGTGTGTCAGTAATCCAATAATAAAGATATACTCGCCCACCATTTGAGAGCAGTTGTGAGGGCCTAAGGGGTGTGGTGACCATGATATTGCTTGTCTGTCTCTCTGTCTGCCTGTCTGTGTCTGTCTGTCTCTCTGTCTGCCTGTCTGTGTCTGTCTGTCTCTCTGTCTGCCTGTCTGTGTCTGTCTGTCCTCCTACTCTCCCAGAAGAAGGTGGATCAAGTCTTTTTTTTGTCAAGTCTTAAAAGAAATACCTCCTCTTCCTCCTCCTACCTCTTCTACCTCTACCTCCTCCTCCTACCTCTACCTCCTTCTCCCCCTATTACCTCTGAGACCTTTAGGCAGGGAATTCCCACTCCACCCTAGAAGAAAACAGGAGAGGCATTCCCATTCCCATCATGAAAAAGAGGTACATTCCCATTCCAATCATGCACCAAGTCCAGCAGGTTCTAGCGTCTGGTCTCTGGGAATTGACTCTTTTACTGATGTGTGTGTGTGTGTGTGTGTGTGTGTGTGTGTGTGTGTGGTAAGGGCCGGACTACAGTGGGCGTGAGACGTGCTAAGACTTCAATAGAGCTTAAATTCTCAAAACTCTTAAGGTGATTTTTTTATCTTAACTCAAGATATTAAAATTGACGACATATATAAGTTAATTATTCCACTTAAGTTACGATAAAAAAAATTGAGATTCAGAGTTATGGTAAATTATCCTTGAATATAATTAGTGGTGTGTGGATGATAGATTCCAATTAGCTCACTAAGTTATAGGCCTATATGGTCCAATTATACGCCTATATGGTCCAATTATAGGCCTATATGAACAAATTATACACCTTTAGAAACCAATTATACACCAACTGATTGACAGAAAGATAGAACGATAGACTGACAAATATAAACAAGCAGAGAGAGAGAGAGAGAGAGAGAGAGAGAGAGAGAGAGAGAGAGAGAGAGAGAGAGAGAGAGAGAGAGAGAGAGAGAGAGAGAGGACCATCCATCACCCCCCCCTTTAATGTCAACCATCACCACAGTGTAAGAGAAACAAACACAACAAGAACCTTATTCACCGCATGACGGCGTGAGGCAATATAATGCAGGTGTCACACGAGACAGACAGACTAATGGAGGAACTACACACCGCGGAGGTCGTGGGGGGGGGGGGGACTTAACCTAACTCTTCTACCCACACGAGTTACATAAAACGACCCTGTGTAGGTATGTATGTATGAGAGAGAGAGAGAGAGAGAGAGAGAGAGAGAGAGAGAGAGAGAGAGAGAGAGAGAGAGAGAGAGAGAGTAGAAGGCTTAACACACCTGTACAGAGATAACCCATCATTACGAAGGAGGGGGGGGGGGAGATGTTACCTGGATGAAGCTAATCAGATCACCTCAACATCCTCCACACCTGTCTTAAGAGATGGTGATAAAACATCCTTGATTCTGATGTTTAATGAGTAGTTAGTAGGTAATTAGTAAGGTAATTAAGGTAAGTAGGGTAGATGAATTTACCTGTGTAGAGAAGTACGTGTGTTTACCTTTCGATATCCATCTTCTTCCCTCCCTTCCCGTCACTCTCCTCTCTTCCTCCCTATCACTCCCCCCCCCCCCCCTCACTCTGGGTCAACCATCACTATGCGTCCCTCTGTCTACGACGCACCAGAATACGAAGGAGAATATGAATGATCGTACCTGAACACACACACACACACACACACACACACATTACTATCCAGGTGTTAAGGTGTTATAATTTAACTTTCTCTCTCTCTCTTGTAATGTGTGCATCTTAAAAACTTCTCTCTATATATCTCATACTGTCTCTTTTAAACGTCTCCTTATCTCTCTATTTCAGATTGTCTCTCTTAAATCGTTCTCTCTACCTCTCAACCTGTCTACGTCCCAGATGGTAGATATTGCACAACCATTAGAGGAGAACTATTCAGGACCCAGGCACCCCCCCCCCCCCCCCCGAGGAACACCACAACAGGAAGGTGAGTGAGTGATGGGGGTAGATCCACGAAGAGCACACCACAAAAACCATTACTATCACCACCACCATCACTACCACCATCACTAGCACCACCACTACCACCATCACTATCACCACCACTACCACCATCACTATCACCACAACCACCATCACTATCACCACCACCATCACTATCACCACCACCACTACCACCATCACTATCACCACTACCACCATTACCACCATCACCACCACCACCATCACTACCACCATACACTATCACCATACACTATCACCATACACTGAGCCTTGATGGTGACTGATATGCTGTGTTGCACCACCTATCACCTCTCTGGCTGAATATGGTGTGACACACGCCGTCCTTCACCTAGCAACTCCTAGGTGAATACTCAATGACCAGGATGGAGAGGACTGAGATCACCTGAAGATTAGACACCCTAGCTTAATTCACCTGATTATACACCCTATCGCTACCTGGGGGAGGGTTAGGTTAGGTTAGATTAGGTAAGGTAAGGTGAGGTGAGGTAAGGTAAGGTGAGGTAAGGTGAGGTGAGGTAAGGTAAGGTGAGGTAAGGTGAGGTAAGGTGAGGTGAGGTAAGGTGAGGTAAGGTAAGGCAAGGTAAGGTAAGGTAAGGTAAGGTAAGGTGAGGTAAGGTAAGGTGAGGTAAGGTAAGGTGAGGTGAGGTAAGGTGAGGTAAGGTAAGGTGAGGTAAGGTAAGGTGAGGTGAGGTAAGGTAAGGTAAGGTGAGGTAAGGTAAGGTGAGGTGAGGTAAGGTAAGGTAAGGTGAGGTGAGGTAAGGTGAGGTAAGGTAAGGTAAGGTAAGGTGAGGTAAGGTGAGGTAAGGTAAGGTGAGGTGAGGTGAGGTAAGGTAAGGTAAGGTAAGGTAAGGTGAGGTAAGGTGAGGTAAGGTAAGGTGAGGTAAGGTAAGGTGAGGTAAGGTAAGGTAAGGTAAGGTGAGGTAAGGTAAGGTAAGGTAAGGTGAGGTAAGGTGAGGTGAGGTAAGGTAAGGTGAGGTAAGGTAAGGTGAGGTAAGGTAAGGTAAGGTAAGGTAAGGTAAGGTGAGGTAAGGTAAGGTAAGGTGAGGTAAGGTAAGGTGAGGTAAGGTGAGGTAAGGTAAGGTGAGGTGAGGTAAGGTAAGGTAAGGTGAGGTAAGGTGAGGTAAGGTAAGGTAAGGTAAGGTGAGGTGAGGTAAGGTGAGGTAAGGTAAGGTAAGGTAAGGTAAGGTAAGGTAAGGTAAGGTGAGGTAAGGTGAGGTTAGGTTGTGTTAGGTTTAGGTTACGTTCTTCATTCCTTAGGTGCAATAAACCAGGGTGCCTAACCTGCTGCTCAGACTTCATTATCCGCCAGGTAGGGTAGTGTCCGGTGACAGGAGGTACGGCTGGGCGGAGGTGTATGGTGTCACCTGAGATAAATTCGACTATGGTGATGACCTGCGGTAGTCTCTTTGTGTTTAGGCTCATCACCAGGTGTTTAAAGACTCCATATTAGTTACCTGTCCTCATTAGTGAATGGGTTGTACATAAGAGTGAGTGAGTGGGTGAGTCAGGTAATTACATCCCTGACGACTCAATTGCTTGGGTCATATGTCACCGAAATTAGAACCTAACCTAACCACACCAGATCTAACCTAACCACACCAGGCCTAACCTAACCACACCAGACCTAACCTAACCACACCAAACCTAACCTAACCACACATCATTAGGATCACTACTACTACCTTCATCCAAGTCTCCCAAGCAGGTGTGTTGAGGGGGGGCAGGAACACTTTATAAGAGTCTCCCCCTTCAGGTAAAGGAGACGATTAGTTGCTACATTTTATTGAGGAGACGAGAACAGTTTATTGACTCTGATGTTTTGGTGTTATTATTGTTATTATTGTTATTATTATCATTTTTGTTATTATTGTTATTATTATCATTTTTGTTATTGTTGTTATTATTGTTATTATTATCATTTTTGTTATTGTTGTTGTTATTATCACTTTAGTTTGGATTACTATTGTTACTGTTATTGTTGTTAGTAGTACATAAGAACAATAAAAACAGTGGTGGTAGTAGTAGTAGCTTCCGTAGATGATGATAGTAGTAGTAGGTAGATAATAATAGCAGTGGAAGTTAGATCAAAGTAGTAGCAGTAGTAGTAGTAGTAATAGTAATAGTAATAATAAGTTGATAGTCGTAGCAGTAGTAATAGTAATAATAAGTTGATAGTCGTAGTCGTAGTAGTAGTAGTATCATCATCTATTTTCAGTATCTCATCAAAACAAACTTCTGCCTCCGCTAACCTAAATTAACACAACAGTTAAGATATACGGAAATTCCTGGCCTGTGCTCCTCCCCCCCTCCTTCATTCCGTGCTCCTCCTTCCTACCCCTCCCTCCCTTCTTTTCTCCTCCTTCCTTCCCTCCCCCACCACCCTCACTCCCTCCCATCGTTCTTCCTTCACTCCCTCCCCCTCCCCCCCCTCATGTCAAAGAACTCCTGGGGAAATACAGACGATAACCTAACCTAATCTAACCAATCAGCCGGCCTCCACAACCCTCCATTATTACCTCCGGACCTCCAATCATCTTACCTGTGTCACCTTGTGGCCTCCGCGCGTGAGGTAGTGTGATTGACCTACCCTGAAGGAGTGAGTGATCAAAGGCAGATTAGTGTGTGTCTGCGTGAGTGTGTGAGTGAGTGTGTGTGTGTGTGAGAGAGAGAGAGAGAGAGAGAGAGAGAGAGAGAGAGAGAGAGAGAGAGAGAGAGAGAGAGAGAGAGAGAATGTCGCTCAGAGGGTGGGAGAACTTTATGCAAATACCTAACAGCCGCCATTTATAACAGCAAACATTATCCAGCTCTTTAGACACTAACTCATTTATCATTCTACCTACACACATACACACACCTGTTACACCAACACACACACACCTGACACACCTACATACACCCGTTACATATACACATTTATTACACCGACATAACAACTCTCACACTTACACACAACCTGAAACACCTACATAACAACTGTCACACCTACACACCACCTGATACACCTACATAACAACTGCCACACCTACACATCTGTTACACCTACACACCACCTGATACACACACACACACACACCTGATACACCTACATAACAACTGCCACACCTACACATCTGTTACACGTACACACACCTGTTACACTTTCCCATTAATTAATTATCAAACCTCCTCTTCCTCTTCCTTTTCACCATCTTCCTTCTTCTCTTCGTCCTCTTCCTCACCTCTCATCCTCCTCCGCCTCCTCCTCACTTCACACCCCCCCCCCCTCCCCCGTCTTGTCTCTCACCTAATCTCAATATCTCAATTCTCCTCACCGCCATCTCCTTAAGACTCTTGTTCTCTCAGGTAAGTATCTCGTCACTACACCCCTCCCCTCCCCCCCTCACCCCTCACCCCCCACCCCCTCCCCCCATCAGGCGTCTCCGATCACCACCACTTTTAATAGCTTCGACCAGAGAGGATTATCGCCCATATTTGTCTTATTGATGACGGCGGCGAAAAAAACAAAACAAAAACCTATCGCGTGTTGGAGAGAGGGAGCATCGTCACCCTCCCCCCCCCCCCTCCACATACACATAAAGACCAATATTGAACCCTAAGGCGAGGGGGTGGGGTGGGGTGAGGGGGGAGGGGAGGGGGGGATATGACCTTTTGGAGGTCACAATACACAAATCATGAGACGAATCGAATCAACTATCTTACCCAGACGATGTATCAATCAGGATTCTTATCAAGGTAACACCACGACGGAATGACGATTGAAAATAACTCACTCACTCACTCACTCACTCACTCGCTCACTCACTCACTCACTAACTCCCTCACTCACTATCTCACTCACTCACTCACTCACTAACTCGCTCACTCACTCACTCACTCACTCACTCGCTCACTAACTAAAATAAAAATGTTGAGGTAAAACTCGTCAGGTGGGATACAGGTGCAAATCATATTCCTCTCCTCTTTAAAAACTTTCACTTCGTAATGTCATCATACTCCTGCGTCGTCGCCTCCTTCGGGATGTTCGCCTCTTATTCGTACCGTTCTGGGTTGGTTATTTGTGTATACCTGGGCTGAGGACACACACACACACACACACACACACACACACACACACGCACACAGCCGTTTTGTCCACCTTGATGTGTATATTCATTAAGATTTATGACAGAGATAGACGCCATGTAGGAATATATTGTGGTGAGCAGCTCGGTGGTAAGGGGATACTGGAGGAGGGGGGAGAGGGTAGAGAGGGGACGGGGGATAGGTAGGAGGGGGGGTGAAGGGTGGAGAGTAGTTGGTAGTAGTAGTGGTGGTGGTGGTTGGTAGTGGTAGTAGTAGTGGTGGTGGTGGTTGGTAGTAGTGGTGGTGGTGGTTGGTAGTAGTAGTGGTGGTGGTGGTTGGTAGTAGTAGTAGTGGTGGTGGTTGGTAGTAGTAGTGGTGATGGTGGTTGGTAGTAGTAGTGGTGGTGGTGGTTGGTAGTAGTAGTAGTGGTGGTGGTTGGTAGTAGTAGTGGTGGTGGTGGTTGGTAGTAGTAGTGGTGGTGGTGGTTGGTAGTAGTAGTGGTGATGGTGGTTGGTAGTAGTAGTGGTGGTGGTTGGTAGTAGAAGTGGTGGTAGTTGATGGGGGTGATAGTAGCGATAACGGTGGTGGTGGTGATAAGTGTTGGTGATGGAGATAATGACAATGATGGTGGTGATAATGGTGATGGTGGTGATGGTGGTGATAGTGGTGCCAGTTTATCCTCATACATAATGTCTCCCTTACATAAGACAATGCCCCCCCCTCCCCTCCCCAACCACCCCACTCCACCACCCCTCCCCCCCCTCATCACCATTCTTTACACACACACACACACACACACACACACACACACACACACACACACATCTCCTATCTACCAATAATAATTAACCTGACGAAGCATATATAACTCCACACACCTGAAGATAACCCAGCTAATTATACGCGGTCAATTAGCTCACTCAGGTAGATAGATTGATAGATAGATAGAGACAAAAAGACAGACAGACAGATACATCATTCAGCTGACATAAAAATACCTGGTTTAATCACCTTAATTGCCCAAATAATTAAGTGTCAGGTCACCAAGTTCAGTTAAAGGAGGTGATTATCCCTTCCCTTCTGACGGTAGGTAACGAGGCGGCCAGCTAATAGGAGGCTGGCAACACTGACTCGCCTGGGCACCCTATTTCAGGTATGGCTATAGTGACGTCACAACCACACAATAGACCTGATATATTTCCCAGGATGACCAAAGCCGTAATTCCTTCCCATCACCAAAAAAAAAATTACTTAAAATCACTATATAAAAAAAACACAATTTGAATAAAACAAATAGAAAACAATAAAAACAAAACCAAAGAGCAATTATTAAAAGTTTAATCTAATTGAGTTTTTTATTTGAATATATTACAATTTTATAGACGATTGTTTCCCTAAGGATTTGTTCGTCCTAGGAAAAAAATATCCCCAAAGCTCGCACGCCATCTCACCTCCCTGTCACCATGACGACGGCTCAAGCATGAAGGGGGCTAATTAATCCCCTTATCAGTAACACCTGCCAGAATTAATAATGACGTCATGGGGACCACCTGTTATATGGTAGACGGGTGTAAGGGGGAGAGAAGGAAGGAGAGGGGGGTCAGGGGGAAGGTGAGGTAGGAAAGGGGAGGTTTCCTTGATCACCACCCGCCCCCCCCCCCCCAAAAAAAAAATGTATATTCATTACCAGGTGAGTGTCCACCATCTGTCCACCAGGTGAGTGTCCACCATCTGTCCACCAGGTGAGTGTCCACCATCTGTCCACCAGGTGAGTGTCCACCATCTGTCCACCAGGTGAGTGTCCACCAGGTGAGTGTCCACCATCTGTCCACCAGGTGAGTGTCCACCATCTGTCCACCAGGTGAGTGTCCACCATCTGTCCACCAGGTGAGTGTCCACCATCTGTCCACCAGGTGAGTGTCCACCATCTGTCCACCAGGTGAGTGTCCACCATCTGTCCACCATCTGTCCACCAGTGAGTGTCCACCATCTGTCCACCAGGTGAGTGTCCACCATCTGTCCACCAGTGAGTGTCCACCATCTGTCCACCAGTGAGTGTCCACCATCTGTCCACCAGTGAGTGTCCACCATCTGTCCACCAGCTGATCATGCAACAACTCGTCATTCAGTTAATAATCCTATGGAAGTGTTTCCTCCATGGGCGAACCCAGAATCACACACACACACACACACACACACACACCCGTACTAACAACACCTACAAACACGAGAGACCGACATGAATATTAATTAGTTCCGGTCGTCGTGTCGAGGCAGGTAAACAACAGGTAGAGGGGCGGAACACACCTGTTGAGAGAGTACGTCAGGTATAGTGAGGGTGAGACATTTTCACCATAACACCACACGAGCTCAATTAATTTCACCATCTTGACAAGTAATGCTAAGACGTAAGGATAATTTCACCATCTTTTCACCATCACTCGACGAGATTTCAGCTATCAGGGGTAGATATAGTGATAGTGGAGTCCCTTGACACCATAACGAGGCATATTAACTACAGTGATCACAAACAAACAAGCATTCCAATTTTTTTGAGGGGGGAGGGGAAGAGCCTGAAGTTCTTAATGTCAGGTGAGATTCCTCGCTCGAGTAGTCATTTGGAGCAGTACTCTCTCTCTCTCTCTTACACACACACACACACACACACACACACACACACACACACACACACAACCCGCTCCACCCCCCTTCTCAAGAAAGTAAATAAATAAAATAAAAAAATAAAGAAATAAATGAACCCACAATCACGTTACAATTCCACCTTACTATAAAAAGCAACACCTTTACCTACACTCATTAAGAAGTGACCAAACCAGACAGGTGAGGAATCTTCACTATCATTAAGGCAAATATTACTCCCACAAGTTCCAGCATCAAGGGTGTGTGTGTGTACGTGGGGGGGGGGGTGTATGTGGGGGGGGGGTGTATGTGTGGGGAGGGGAGGGGGGAGGTCGTGTGTGTGAGATGGTACGGGCATATATGTACAAAATATCATTAGAGAAGTTTACAGTAAGTGACCCGGGCGTGGTAGTGAGTGGGGGGAGGGGAGAGGGGGTGAGTGGGGGAGGGAGGAGATGTCGTGCTTTCAGCTTGTGTGAGAGAGAGAGATTAAACAGGTGTGTGTGTGTGTACTAATTTTCCGACAGCAGGTTCATCTTTTTTGTACACACACACACACACACACACACACACACACACACACACACACACAGAGGGAGGAATTGTACAAACATATAATATATTGGACATCCCAGCTTAGCTTCACTGCCACCACCAGCTTGAATCATCAGCTTGAGGGAGTTTTAAGCTGGTCGTGTCGCTTCTGTGTATAAAAATTATATAGAACTGAGAGATCTTAAGTGTCATAAATATCAACAAGACGTCACTTTGCATAATAATGAACTCGTGTAAATAATAGAGGACTCTCATTTGACTTTTGTTGTTGTTTACTTACGAATATTTTGCAATTTTGTTTCTCATTTGATTTTTTTATGAATGTTGTTCAATGTCCTGTATAATTTGACTTGTTTTTTATTATTTTTTTTTATTTACGAATATTCTTCAACTTCATCTCTTATTTATTTTTTTTACGAATATTCTGGAATTTTGTATCTCATATGAACTTTTGTTGTTTATTTACGAATATTCTTTAATTTCGTCTCTCACTTGACTTATTTACTCACTAACTTAGACCCCACATTCTAATACATAATATATTAGTACAGCACACGGCCATCAGACGAGGTAAACACGCCAGAGGAACAATACACACCTTTATGGCCTCCTGAGTTGACAGTCTTATGCAGTGTTTTTTGGGGGGTCACGGTGTTTTATTGTCCTGTTTTAGTAGTGTTTTTTCCTCATATTTTGTTGCCTCGTGTTAATTCCTCATGTCGTGTTTTTTTTCCTCCACTCACACACCTTTCTGACACTCCTCCCTACACACACACCTCACAGCCAGACAGACAGACATACACCACTTCCAGCTTCCCTAATGAGCCATATCACTGTAGGTGGTCCTCTTCACTGCTCCACCTAAATCCTTCAGTAGTCTACCCGGGGCCGCCCACTGCCTCCCACCTGTACACTTTGAGGACGTGACCCCCTCCCCCCCCTCTCACAAAACCCCTCCCACGTATTACATCATTTCTCTACCTCTGTCCCCCCCCCACCCACCTCCGAGGTCGATGTACCCCCCCCCCCTCCCACCTCTAATTCGTCTCCAATAGCGAATTACAGTCAATGACGTTTTAGTTAATTTTGTTTAACCTCTTGAGTGAGATTGTGATTATTATATTTGAGGTTATTATCATCATCATTACCATTATTATTATTATTATTATTATTGGTGGTGGTGGTGGTGATGGTAGTAGTATTATGTAGCTGTTATATGAAGTACTCGTGAAACTTTTCCTCAGGGTCTTGTTAAGGTGTACACACACACACACACACACACACACACACACACACACACACACACACAGGAGCAGGTAGAAAGTGCCACTTGTCGCTCGCTGGTCACCGTTATGCTCCTGCCCGGCGGAAAGGTGTGATGTTGTGGTATTTGGCTGAGACCTGTGACGCTCCGTGCGACACCTGGCGAATGTTACGGGGTGCTGTGACGTCAGGAGTATTCTATGACGTTATGGGTATGGTGACGTCACGGTTGTTGTGCTATAACGAACACAGGTATAGTGAAACCTCCATATAACGAACTTTTCAATATAATCCGTTAGATGGGGGTTTCACATCTAACGGACACTCGATATAATGGATGATAAACCACTGCAGCATTTTGTCACCGCCAACACACACACCGCCTTTACCGACCTGACTAATATATGTCCTTCGTGTGTGAGGGATGTTTGTAACCGAAGCGTAAGGTTGACAAAGAGGAAGAGTAGATAATCAAGAGACGAGTAACAATGAGAATAAAGAATAATGAGAGAGAGAGAGAGAGAGAGAGAGAGAGAGAGAGAGAGAGAGAGAGAGAGAGAGAGAGAGAGAGAGAGAGAGAGGGACGCCGAAGAGTAAGGTGGGTGAGGGAGGGAGAAAAGGAACGGAAGAAGGAAGAGAGGGAAGAAAGAAGGGAGGGAGGGAGGGAGGGAGGAGGGAAAAAAGAAAGGGAGAAAGAAAGAAGGGAAGGAGAAAAAAAAAGGAGGTAGGGAGGAAAGAAAGAATGGGGAGGGAAGAAAAGAAGGAAATGAGGGATGAAAGAAAGAAAGGAGTAGGGAGGGAGGGTATAGAAGGAGGGGCAGGCAAGAGAGAGAGAGAGAGAGTCCCAGTGTGTCACCCAGCAGGCCGGTCACCACACCAGTCAGCCCCTCGCGCTCACCACTGAAGGACGCGCCCACTCCCTCACCTACTGTACTCTACACTCGTGCCCTTCGTGACCCTCCGCGCTCCTCCCTCAACATCCTGCAGGAGTCTGGTGGCCCCCTCTTTTTAGACATCCTCTATCCCCCCCCTTGAGTATAGGATTCCTGTGACTCACCAAAGGACACCCGTCAATTTAGTACCTTCGTCAGCAGTCCCTTCGTCACCAACCCTTAGTCAGTAGAACCTCCGTCACAAATACCTTCGTCAGTAGCACCTCCTTCACTAGTACCTCCGTCACCAGGACAGATAATCACTATCCAGAAGGGATTAACCTCAGGAGGCATTTGTGCTCTCTTCGTCAGCGACTGTCACGGTAAGGTACATCTTTTTTTACAAGACTTTAATATACTGTACTTTTAATACCATGAGGTAACGAACTATTAATGGCCGTCTAAAACAACTATTAATGGCCATCTATAAGAGCTATTAATGGCCATCTATAAGCGCTATTAATGGCCATCTATAAGAGCTATTAATGGCCGTCTAAAACAACTATTAATGGCCATCTATAAGAGCTATTAATGGCCACCTATAAGCGCTATTATTGGCCATCTATAAGAGCTATTAATGGCCATCTGTAAGAGCTATTAATGGCCATTTATAAGAGATATCAATGGCCATATATAAACTCTATTAATGGCCAATTATAAGAGCTATTTATGGCCATATACTGCATAAGAGCTATTGATGGCCATATACTGTAAAATAACTATTAATGGCCATCTATAACATCTATTAATGGCCACCAATACGAGCAATCTTTAGTAATTGTACTCATGTCGTGTATATTCCTGACTTGCTAATGTTACCTTCACTACCACGCTCCCATCTGCCCCCCCCCCAAAAGACATATTCATAGTTAAAATTAAACCATGATATTTTGCGTCACCACTAATAACTACTTGTAGCTAAAATTTCACCAATAAGATAGTTAAGACAAGACTAAAAATAATTCAGTCTCAACTACATCAAGTCTAAAACAATTAAGCTATACTCAGAAAGCTAAATCAAAGCTAACATAACTAACATGATTTTAACACACACACAGGTAAGATCGCCATGCAGGTAAGCCCGAGCTAAATTAAGACACAAATTAACATAGAACGAAAGCTAAATACCACACCACAAATAGCTTAACACAATCAAAACTGAAGCTATTTAATTCAGAGAGACTTATTAATCAACACTAAAGTATTATATTAGCCTTCATTAGCTTTTACTACTTTACAGCTAATATGGTTATCGTGTGGCCTTAGCTCATGGTCAAGGCAACAGCTGTGACATGGTAAAAAAAATAAACAAACCCTCGTGAGAACACTGGATAAACGTTGAGCAGATCAAGATATCGTGTGGCTATGTGGATACAGTATTCGTTTCCTGCCCTAAGAGTCGCATGGATCGAACCCAAGGGACCCCCCACAACCCAAGTCGACCCAGACAGACAAACACAGACTGACAGACACAGACAAAGAGAGAGACAGACAGAGGACTCTTACTAAACGCTCCACTGCCTACCACCACCACCGCCCACCACCACCACCACCGCCCACCACACCATCCACCTGTCATGTAAACCCAAATGGTATATATTGTCGAGTGTTAACCCAGCCAGTTTTTGTACACCACCTCACCTCCACCACCTCCTCCTCCTTCGTCTTCTTCCTCACCTCCTCCTCCGTCTTCTTCCTCACCGCCTCCTGCTACTACTCCTTCCTCACTTCCCCCTACTCCTTCTTCCTCACCTCCTCAGTCTCCGTCTTCTTCCTCTCCTACTCCTTCTTCTTCCTCACCTCCTCAGTCTCCTTCCTCACCTCCTCCTCTTCCGTCTTCTTCCTCACCTCCTCCTCCTCCGTCTTCTTCCTCACCTCCTCCTCCTCCGTCTCCTTCCTCACCTCCTCCTCCTCCGTCTTCTTCCTCACCTCCTCCTCCTCCGTCTCCTTCCTCACCTCCTCCTCCTCCGTCTTCTTCCTCACCTCCTCCTCCTCCTCCCCCTCCTCTTTACGACAAGTTCACTTAACGTTCAGTCGACAAGGTCTAATTTCTGGTGTACTAGAAACTATTACCTGAAGACGGCGCCGAGTCAAGTTTAAATGATTATTCACCGTCTACAAATTAGCGTGTGTGTGTGTGTGTGTGTGTGTGTGTGTGTGTGTGTGTGTGTGTGTGTGTGCTCGTATATTAAACAAAAATATTCTCATCCAGTTCTCTTTACATTTGAGATTCTGTCCATCATTGGCGACCATCAACACACACACACACACACACACACACACACACACACACACACACACACACACACACACTGAACACATATAATCTTCTCCATAAACACTACACATAATGTCAGGTGAATTAATACCAAGCAATAAAGGCGATAAGCTTTAATACCTAGCTGAGGGAGGGAGGGAGTGATCTCTCTCTCTCTCTCTCTCTCTCTCTCTCTCTCTCTCTCTCTCTCTCTCTCCTTATGTGGGTAGATGTAGTACCTTCACCCCCCCCCCCCGGCCTTTAATGGGGGGAAGGGAGGTAACGGTAGGGAGAAGATAACAGTGGAGGAGGGAGGGAGGTAACAGGGAGGAGGTAACAGCGTGTGATTTAAGAGGTCACGGTCGTCTTTATCTGATCAATCCGGTTACTGGAGTTTGTTTATTTAGGCAAATTGAAAGTTAAACACCTTAGCTTTTATTTACCTGTAGATTAATCACAATATTGATACCTGGGGGGAGGGGGGAGCTTGGTTAGGTTAGGTTAGCCAGAATATATATCTAATTGCAAAGTGATTATTTCTCTTATTTGGATTTTGTGAATTCTATTTAATTTTTGGAGAGAGAGAGAGAGAGAGAGAGAGAGAGAGAGAGAGAGAGAGAGAGAGAGAGAGAGAGAGAGAGAGAGAGAGAGAGAGCCAACAAAAGTTCCTCCCTCTAGACTCACCTGAAGAAATTAAGCTGTTCTCAAGACCCTCAGGTAAATCTTTCACAATAACATAAAGTGTGTGTGTGTGTGTGTGTGTGTGTGTGTGTGTGTGTGTGTGTGTGCGTTGTGTGTGTGTGTGCGTTTGTGTGTGTGTGTGTGTGCGTTTGTGTGTGTGTCTTGAGTCATAATAAAGAGTGTGGTCATGTGTGTGGCAGACCAAACACCATCATCACCACCATTCACCACCACCGTCACCACCACCACTGTTGGCCAAGACGACTATCCCATCAACATTCAAATCCGCCGTCATTTATTTTGTTGATTTAGCTATTGTGTGGTGGGGTGGGGTGGGTAGGGGTGGGTAGGGGTGGGGTGGGTGTGGGTGGGTGTGGGGTAGGGTGGGTGTGGGGTGGGTGTGGAGGGTTGGGGTGGGGTGGCAGGAACAGACGGCTGACGGTAGCTGACGGGTTGAGTGGATGAGCATCTGTTATGATGGATGACTGGTATGCATGACGAAGAGCTGACAGTGGCTGACGATAGCTGACGGGTGACTATCGGGCATAATAGATCACTACTACTAACAGTCTTACTCCACGGGCATCACCACCATGGCCGCCATCTTGAAACACTACAGACTCCTCCTCTCATACCAAAAATAAACAACACAAAACAGGTCGCTTACACCCACAACACCTCGTAGACACCACAGGTAATAAGATCGTTTTTATTTACTCCCTCACGTCCAGTACGAGACATTAAGGGGAGAGGGGGGGGGGAGGGGTGTTAAGTGACGTGGAGAATAGAGCTGTAAAAAAAATGTCATTAGTTGTCTCTTATGGTATAGTTAAGGCAGGAATCCCACGACAACAACAATAATAATAATAACAACGAAAATATCAACAAGTAAAACAACAATAACATCATTTTGATCATCATTCGCATCGTCATTATCACCATCATCATCATCAACACCTTCACTATCATCATCACCATCATTGACAATTTTCCCACACACTTGATTGCTCAGTCTTGATAGCTCACAGGCCCAGGTGGGTTTTGATGAGTTAATTAGAGAGAAGGCGTGAAGGTGATGCTTACAGGTGAAGTCCAACCCTAATTAAGGACCAGGTGTGTGCTGGTCAAGTAAGTCAGGCAGGTTCAACACACACACACAGGTACTGAGTGTGTGTGTGTGTGTGTGTGTTGAAGCTTATCACAGACAGACAGACAGACAGACAGACCACACACAGAGCTAACGAACGCATCCCCACAACAAACCCCCCGAAGCGACGAACAGACCCTGACATCTGGTGGCAATAGATGAGAGAAGAGATATAGACGTCGTGAACCTGACTTAGTGTGTGTGTTATTGTTATGCATCTGGCAGCTGCTGGTGGTGATGTCATGGGTAAGTTGTGGTTCGTGGTTCATTTGTTTTGTTGTTGTTGTTGTTATGGGTTTTTTTTAATATTTCTCTTCTACTATTTCTTCTGTTTTTCGTTCTTCTTCTTCTTCTCCTCCTCCCCTCCTCTTCTTACTCTTCCTCCTCGTCTTCATTTGTCCCTCGTTCTTCTCTTCTCCACCCACCCTCCCTCACCTCTCCCATTTCCTATCCTTCCCTCTCTTCTTCCTTCTTCCCTCCCTATCTACCATCTCCTCCTTCCTCTCTCCCTCTTCCCCTCTTGCTCTTCCACCTCCTCCTCCTCTTCTTCTTCAGGTCAGAAATCTCACTCATGTACTGCCCGACATGCTTACGTGATTACCTGCTCGTACACACACACACACACACACACACACACACACACACACACACACGCGCATTTACGTCAACTGTAATCAAATAATTTTTTTAACCTTTATCTGTGAATTATTATTTTTGTCTATTTTTCTATTTATTGAATTTGTTTATTGTCTGTTATCAATATTCTTGTCACAGTCCCTCCCTCCGCCCCCCCCCATACCCCCCATCACCCACTCTTCTCCCCATACTATCTACCCATACCCAACCATTCCTCCTCCCCCCTCCATACCCCATCTTCCTCTCCCCATTCCCCATAAGAGGGTGTGTGTGTGTGTCCCTTCAGTCCGCCCACACCATAACATTCCTCTTATCAACGGGTCCAGCCACACCACGATGATAATGACGACGACGACGCCCTTTCTCCGTCTACGACACCTCTACATCTGTCTGTTTGTCTGTTGGTCACTTCTATTATCTCCTGTGCGCTACAACGTCTGTGTCTGTGTGTCTCCTGGGGGCTACAACACCTCCAAGAGCAGGCAAGAAACAAGAGAGGCCTAGCCCTTAAACCCTATATAAGACACCCTGACCATCTTTTACAACCACCTTCCTCACAAATGGTCAAAAGTCGTGTCCCAGCAGATGGTAGAAATAGTGTCCCATTGTAATCTCTCTCTCTCTCTCTCTCTCTCTCTCTCTCTCTCTCTCTCTCTCTCTCTCTCTTTCTCTGGTCTAAACTCACCTGTCATATCCACCAAAGACGCCCCGAGACCTAGATAGTAATTACCTGTGTTGGGTCAGCCATAGATCATCTCCCCTTCCCTTTTTACTTATTAACATTAGCATATCCTGATGGGGGGGGGGGGGGGGGTTAAGGCCAGGTAGTGTTAAAGAGTTCGTAGAGATACATTAATCGGCAGTTAGGTGAGGTTAGGTTAAGTTGCGGTGTCTCTCTCTCTCTCTCTCTCTCTCTCTCTCCAGCCTTCCCCCCAGCAAGAGAGGAGGACAGCCACTCTCTATCGTCAACAACCACCAACACATTAAACTCACCTATCACCTCGTAACATATTCAGGACGTGAGAACTGTACAAAACCCGAGATTTTCCGCGTACGCCTTCCCTCTTCCGCATGTTCTGGGGGGAGGGGGTGAATGGGAGGGGGAAAGGAGGAGGGGTGAAGGATGAAAGGGGAGGGGGATGAGGGAAGTGGGAGGGGAGAGGGGGACATTAGTGTGGAATAACGGATGTGGCAATAAACGGGTCGACGTTATAGAGAGGGTATTGTAGACTAAACAGGGCGTCGCTATACCAAGGAGGTCGTGTTAGAGGAGGCGTCACGAGTACCAGGGCGTCGGGAGGGGTTGGGAAAGGGCGTGTGGGCGTAGCAGTAGGTAGGCAGGGGCGGTGGGGAGGGGGGACCTCTAATACGACGTGTGTTGACATACTTAAGGGTGTAGTAACCCGAGGTCCCTCCCTCACCACCACCCTGCTGACGATTCCCCTGAGGTCCTGACTCCTGAGGTAATGATGTCCTTGGCTGATGATCCTGACCCCCCCCCCCTCCCCCAGCTGACGTTTCTCCTGACGGTGGAGTCTTTCATAGCTAGAGGGGGTGAGGTCAGGACAAAGGATATAATAAAGGGAGGAGCAGTTGTCCACACGGAGCTGCTGCCTCATGAGGGTAAACACTGAATCACTCCACTATACATCGAGGTGAATATGACCTACGCCTCCTATATGGTGTGGGTGTGTGTCTGTGTGTGTGTGTGTGTGTGTGTGTGTGATATTCACCATTAACATCCACAAAACCTTCACGCCCCCCCCCCTTCCACACATCTACCCAGGCAAAAGCAAGAAGATCTATTCCATTTCCCATTCCATCACTCCCTCCCTCCTTACCTTCCTCCATCACCCATACCTTCTATTAACTCCTACCACTCCTTCCCTTCCTCCTCCTACCCTCTCTCCCTCCCTCCCACTCACTCCACGTCATTACCCCCCTACCTAAATAATTACAGGTCATTGGCGTCTACTCTGGCGCCACAAGATTCTGTAACCTTTAAATTACAGTAAATCACACTGCTCAGAATAGCTCATGATGAGACCCTTCTTGTGAGGTGTAAACAATGTTGTGAGTTGTCGACGAGATGATTAGGTTAGGTTAGGTTAGGTTAGATACGTCTTGGGAGCACCACTGCCTAACCATTATCCCAACCACCGCCTTCCTTCTCCTCCTGTAGGTAGTAAGAGGTGACTGACCCTATCCGGCAATACTGTTTGGACCGCAAGAACCGCCGACCATTTTAGGAGGTGTCTCAGAGGCTCCTACAGGTGTATGACGGACGTGGTCCACCTTGAGAGGAATTATCTCACTGTTCAGTTTACACCTTTTCGTTCCCTCTCTCTCTCTCTCTCTCTCTCTCTCTCTCTCTCTCTTTTCCGACTTCCTTCCTTCCTTCCTCGTTTCCTACTTCCTTCTTCCTCGTTCTATCCTTCCTTCCACCTTCTTTGCTCCCTGTTTCCTTCTTCCTTCCTTTCTTCTTTATTTCCTACTTCCTTTTTCCGTGTTCCCTCTTCCTTCTTCCTCGTTCTCTCTTTCCTTCCTTCAACGTTCCTTGTTCCTTCATTCTCCCCCGTTTCCTACCTTGACACTACCTGGGATTCATGAGTTGATTTATATCTATTACAAGAGTAGAGGAAGGAAGGAAGGAGAGGGGAGGGGAGAGAGAAGCGAGAAAAGGAAAGAGGGAAGAAAAAAGGAAGGAAGAAGGAAAGAGGGAAGGAAGGAAGAAAGTAAAGGAGTAGGAAACGAGGTAGAATTGAGATAATGTGAGTGAAAAAGGAGAGAGAGAGAGAGAGAGGAGAGAGAGAGAGAGAGAGAGAGAGAGAGAGAGAGAGAGAGAGAGAGAGAGAGAGAGAGGTACAAGTTTATAGCTCTTGTGAAAATGCACCAACAAATATCCTCTACCATGTCTCTCACCCCCCCTCCCACCACTCCCACCCTACCACCCCACTCATCCCCCTCCCCTCTCTACTTCCCTTCTCTCACACAACCGCTAAAAAAGTACTTGAATTTGTGTATACCTGTGACTTGCCATCCAAACACCCCCCCCCCCCGCTCCCTTCCCCCTCCCCCCTCCCTCTTTTCTCCAGCACCATAATACCAACCACAATCTACCCCTCCCACTGTGACTCCAGACCCAAACACTCACCCAGACACATATAAGGTAAACACTCGAACAGGTATCACCCGGCGTCCCCCAAGGCGTACACACACACACACACACACACACACACACACACACACACACACACCTATGATGTATCACCACCCAACCCTTACCTGCGCCGCCACCACCACCGGCGTATAACAGGTATAGGAAGACTGATTACTGATTACCTGTCCAATACCTGACATACCTTAATATACGCCGCTGAAGTAGGCTTATGTACGATGTTATAGGGTCTTGTGTTAATTGATAGTAGCGTTCTAGTGTGTGTGTGTGTGTGTGTGTGTGTGTGTGTGTGTGTTGTGAGCTGAGATACTGTAGACATTAGTTGTAAATTAGACCATTGTTGATATTATTATTATTATTATTATTATTAGTAGTAGTAGTAGTAGTAGTAGCAGTAGTAGTAATAGTATCAATCTCGACATATCTTTAGTCATCCCCTTGTGAGTAAACATTAAACACAAGACGTAAATACTGTAGACTGCTTTAACTTATGGTCGTTAATCAATCGTATATCGGTACAGCACCTCATATTACCTACGGCTCATCATCTGCTTTAGGTCAACATTCATCTTCCTGTGTTGGTGAGGTACAGTATGTGGGAGTGGTCTTGTCTCTCGTGTCTCAGTTCAGGTAAGCTACCAGGTGTGTCAGTCATTAAGGTAACTGTATACAGGTGAGGAGTTATGTTGTTGTTGTTGTTGATTTTAGATTAGTTGATATTGTTGTTTGTTGAAGATATGTGTAATGATAATAATAATTAGTGAAAACAACAATCATAATAACAACAATGATTAAAATAACAACAGTAACAACAACAATAACAACAACAACAATAAAACACAATGATTTTGTTTGTTAATATCACAATCTCAAGATACTATTGATATTATTAACTAAACAATTGAACATCAACCACGGCTCCCCTCCCCTTGTCCCCCTCCCCTTGTCCCCCTCCCCTCCCCTTGTCCCCCTCCCCTCCCCTTGTCCTCCCCCCTCCCCACAGGATACGTCGCCTCCCTTTGATCTTTCTTCTCTCGCTCATATTTACATCTTTTGTCTTGTATGTGGTTTATGGAGTCGAGCCACTACCGTCACTACCCCCACTACCGTCACTACCGTCACTACCGTCACTACCCCCACTACCGTCACTACCGTCACTACCCCCACTACCTCCACTACCGTCACTACCCCCACTACCGTCACTACCCCCACTACCTCCACTACCGTCACTACCGTCACTGCTGCCACTACCCCTCCAAGACGTAAGCTTACAATGGTGCTGCAGGACGCTACTATCACCCCTCCTTTCCTCCCCACCAGATGGAAGTAGTTTAGGGGGGTGTGGTAGGGAAACAGAAGGTGTGGTTGGAGTTGGGGTGTGGTTGGGGGTGAGAGGTGTGGTTGGGGGCAGGGGTGTGGTTGGGGGCAGGGGATGTGGTTGGGAAACAGAAGGTGTGGTTGGAGTTGGGGTGTGGTTGGGGGCAGGGGTGTGGTTGGGGGCAAGGGTGTGGTTGGGGGCAGGGGTGTCGTTGGGGGTGAGAGGTATGGTTGGTGGTGAGAGGTGTGGTTGGGGGGGGTGTGGTTGGAAGGTGTGGTTGGGTGTGGGGAGGTGTGGTTAGGTAGTAGCATTGTGTTCATGTATGTGTTTTTGGTTGTTTGGTTGCCATATAAGGTGTTGGTGGTGGCAGTGAAGACGCCATTAAAACACCTGTGGGCCGGTTACCTGGTGGTCACTTGGTGTCTCAGGTGACGTTCATTAACTGTCCTCTTTGCAGGTAATGTACGCCATTAACCTCCTCTAGTGGCTCAGGTAACGCCATTAATTTCCCTTTAGTGGCTCAGGTAACGCCATTAATCTCCATTTAGTGGCTCAGGTAACGTCATTAACCCCCTTTAGTGGCTCAGATAACGCCATTAATCCCTTCTAGTGGCTCAGGTTGCGCCATTTACCCCCCCCCCCTATAGCATGACGAGCCAGAGTTGAGCCTCAAAAGGAAAAAAGTGCTGGAGACTCATTATTTACTGACTACCTGAGTAAACAACATCCCCCACCTCCCCCCACCACACGGCAGGTACCTATGGGGGGGGGGGGTGAGTGGGGTTATGCCCATGTTTATACACAAGGAGACGAGAAAATTACTAACTTAAACTGATTCAACCTAACCTAACTTAACGCTTCTTCTTCTCCTTTTCCTCCCCTTCACATCATCTACTTCCTCTTCCTCTCCCTCTTCTCCTCCTCCTCCTCCTCCTCTTCTTCCTCCCTCGTGACACCACCAGCTGGGACCGGGCAGATGGTTAAAGGTAGTGAGGTTGGTGACCAGCTGGGACCAGAAGGCGTACAAGACGGATCTCTCGGTATGTAAACACCACACACACACACACACACACACACACACACACACACCAAGCTCTTCAAATCCCGGACAAGACAGGGTGTCCTCCGCCAGGGTGGAGGGTGATAGAGAGAAGAGTGTGTGTGTGTGTTGACTTCCAGGGTGATAGATAGATAGATAGATAGATATATATATAGATAGATAGATATAGATAGATAGATATATAGATAGATAGATAGATCACAAATATATATCTTCACGGATCAGTTCGAGGTTGTACAGGACAATCACCTCACCTGTCCCTAATGACCTACCTGACTGCTTGTTATGGGAGACGAGGAGGATTCTAATTGGTTTAGATTGGCCAAGACACGAGCAGGTTCTGTCGTCATCTGGTTTACATTTGAGAGGTGACTCACCCTCACCTGGGGGGGGGGGGGGTCGATAAGTTCGGAGCGGGAGCCTAAACTTACCCCTAACCTTCCACAGCCCAACTTTAGCCTAACCTTCCACAGCCCAACCTTAACCTAACCTTCCACAGCCCAACCTTAACCTAACCTTCCACAACCCAACCTTAACCTAACCTTCCACAGCCCAACCTTAACCTAACCTTCCACAGCCCAACCTTAACCTAACCTTCCACAGCCCAACCTTAACCTAACCTTCCACAACCCAACCTTAACCTAACCTTCCACAGCCCAACCTTAACCTAACCTTCCACAGCCCAACCTTAGCCTAACCTTCCACAGCCCAACCTTAACCTAACCTTCCACAACCCAACCTTAACCTAACCTTCCACAACCCAACCTTAACCTAACCTTCCAGAGCCCAACCTTAACCTAACCTTCCACAGCCCAACCTTAGCCTAACCTTCCACAGCCCAACCTTAACCTAACCTTCCACAACCCAACCTTAACCTAACCTTCCACAGCCCAACCTTAACCTAACCTTCCACAGCCCAACCTTAACCTAACCTTCCACAGCCCAACCTTAGCCTAACCTTCCACAGCCCAACCTTAGCCTAACCTTCCACAACCCAACCTTAACCTAACCTTCCACAGCCCAACCTTAACCTAACCTTCCACAGCCCAACCTTAACCTAACCTTCCACAGCCCAACCTTAGCCTAACCTTCCACAGCCCAACCTTAACCTAACCTTCCACAGCCCAACCTTAACCTAACCTTCCACAGCCCAACCTTAACCTAACCTTCCACAGCCCAACCTTAACCTAACCTTCCACAGCCCAACCTTAACCTAACCTTCCACAGCCCAACCTTAACCTAACCTTCCACAGCCCAACCTTAGCCTAACCTTCCACAGCCCAACCTTAGCCTAACCTTCCACAGCCCAACCTTAGCCTAACCTTCCACAGCCCAACCTTAACCTAACCTTCCACAGCCCAACCTTAGCCTAACCTTCCACAGCCCAACCTTAACCTAACCTTCCACAGCCCAACCTTAACCTAACCTTCCACAGCCCAACCTTAGCCTAACCTTCCACAGCCCAACTCTAACCTAACCTAACCTCTAACCTTCCACAACCCAACTCTAACCTAACCTAACCTCTAACCTTCCATAACCTAACCCAACCCTCCCCTAACATTAACCTAACCTCACTTAACCCCTAACCTAACCTAACCTAACCTAACCACACCACTTCACCCTGACGGTAATAATAAGACATACAGTACTCGGGTTTCTCTCCAGGGTCCGTAGATGATCGAGTCGTTGGAGCAGTGTTACCTCCATTATATAAGACCTTAACGAACCACGCTCTTAACCTAACCTAACCACGCTCTTACGGCAGTCTTAACCTAACCTAACCCATGACCACCACCACACTACACCCACCGACCACACCCACAACTACACAGAGAAAGAGAGAGAGAGAGGGTGACACATCAACACATAAAAGGCATTGTAAGGGGGAGGGGGTGTTGGTGGGTGTTGGGTGTTGGTGGGTGTTGGGGGGGGGGGTGCTGAAGGGACGGTGTTGGAGGTCAGGGTCAGTGTCATCACCCTCCACAAGACTTTCCCTCCCTCCCCCTCCTTCCCTTCCTCTCTCCCTCCCCCTTTCCCTCCCCCCTCTCCTTCCCTCCCCAAGTCTAGGAGTTTAGCGTCACATTTAATTTATATTCTGCTTTTCCTTCGTCGCATCTGTGATGTTTATGTTAAGTCAGCCTGTGTGTGTGTATGTATGTATGTATGTATGTATGTATGTATGTGTATGTATGTGTGTGTATGTATGTATGTATGTATGTATGTATAAGTGTGTGTGTGTGATTGTGTATGAGTGTGTGTGTGATTGTGTATGTATGTATATGTGTGTATACATGTGCGTGTGTGTACCAGGATAATACTTGTGTCACCTTAGAGCACCTGAATGATGGCACCGTTCACCTGGCTCACCTTACAGCACCTGGATAAGCGCCTCCACCTCGTCACTTCCACCTCCTCCATCACCCTGACACGAGACCATCTTTACCTGACAGTCTATCATGTGGTGACGGGCGCCTCTCTGACGGCGATATGACAGTTCTGACAGAGATTTATTGACCAATAATAGCAAGGGGGACAATAGCTTCTTTTGTCGTAGATGGGATTATGTATGATCGCCATTTTGTGGACGTGGTAGGCGTGTGGAGGTGTGTGTGGGGGGGGGGGGGCTGTGTAGAGGTGTGTGGGGGGGGGGCTGTGTAGAGGTGTGTGTGGGGGGGGGCTGTGTAGAGGTGTGTGTGGGGGGGCTGTGTAGAGGTGTGTGTGGGGGGGCTGTGTAGAGGTGTGTGGGGGAGGGCTGTGTAGAGGTATGTGGGGGGGGCTGTGTAGAGGTGTGTGGGGGGTGTAGAGATGTGGTGTTGGCCGTCTGGGGGGGTGTTGGGTGTGTGGGAGTTAAATTCTGTCATCAAAGGAGTTAAACCATCGTCCTCAAAGGGTTTAAACCACACTCATCTCTCCATAATTACTTAAAACCACTAAACACATAACCCCCACCTCCCACTATTTCTCTTAAGTCTCCTGAGGCCAAACACGTCTCTCTTGGCCTAGGAACACTTTTATCTCATTAGTATTTATGAGAGAAGGAATCTTATCTCTGAATAATTTCCCCCCAAGTGTCGGATTTCATCTCCTCTCCTCCCGTCCTTCCTTCTCACTCGGGCACACAGTTACAACACGAATTCTTCCTCCTCCTCCTCTTCCCTAATCCAGGTAGAAAAATATATAACGAGAGAGAGAGAGAGAGAGAGAGAGAGAGAGAGAGAGAGAGAGAGAGAGAGAGAGAGAGAGAGAAGGTGTTAGCCTCGCCTTATTCGTGATGATCCAACAGGTTCCTCGCGTATCGTCTCAAGAAGCAAGTCATCTCATATATAACTTACTGTCACATGTTGGTCTGTATTGTATTAGTGTGTGTGTGTGTGTGTGTGTGTGTGTGTGTGTGTGTGTGTGTGTGTAGTATATCTGAAGGGGCTGACGGCGGCGGCGAGTTCACAGGAGGAGACGACTGCAAAACGACCACCAAATACGGGGGAGGGGGGGTTCTCACATGTCCCGTCTTGTACAGCGTTATCTCTTCATCTGGCACCCGCGGAGGCCACTAGGGATCCCCCTCCCACCCAGGAAACCCACTATAGGGACCCCAGGGGCACTGAATGGTCCACTACTCAGTTCTAGCTATTTATCTCGTGGTGGTGGGTAGTAACGACCTTTTGGACGACCCGGGGTACAGTAACGACCCTTTGGACGACCCGGGGTATAGTAATCATCCTTGTGAACGTGATAAACTTCCGATCTTGGCGATGTCGTTTTTGTCTTGTTGGTTCTGGGAGATAATACCTGCGGATGACTTATCTACAGACGACTAATCTACAGACGACTAATCCACAGACGACTAATCTACGGACGACTTATCAACGGACGAATAACCAAGCCCCTCATCATCTTTACAGTGGCAGGAGAAAAAACACGACTAACCTAACCTAACATCAATACCCTCTCACAGTCACTCCTCCAGAAGGCGACGACGAGGTTATAACCAGGACCTGACGCCCCACCCACCCCCCCATCCCCTCTTCCTGGAGTCGCCCCACTTTTAAGATCATTCAGATGTCATGTTCCAGCTGGTGATAGTGACATCTGCCCTAAGACGCGTCACTTGTCATCTTCTGATAGTGTCTCAAGCCTCATATTTATTTCCAAGGTGCTGTTTTCGTTGTTGTGTTGTTATTTTTATGTTGTTTTGCTGTTGTTATTATTATTATTATTATTATTATTATTATTATTATTATTATTATCATTATTATTGTTGTCGATATTTTGTTGTTGTTTTGTTATTGTTGTGTTGTTATTTTTGTTGTTTTGCTGTTGTTATTATTATCATTATTGATGGTGTTGTTATTGTTGTCGTTGTTGTTCTTGTTGTTATCCATTTATCCACTCACTCGTATATTATGCCGACCATAGTTAGTATTATATACAAGTTTACTTATTAAGTCTTGTGGTTTACACAGTCTGTTGGTACATAAAGTGACTCGTAAATTGTGGCAATGGGGCAAGTATAAGACGACTCGAGGTACACACACACACACACACACTTATTTTAACGTTTCAGACCATTAGTGTAAAGTCAATACCAACAGAGAGAGAGAGAGAGAGAGAGAGAGAGAGTATGTATGTATGTATGTATGTATGTATGCATGCATGCATGTATGTATGTATATATGTATGTATGTTTCTCGTGCGTGGGTCGGGGGGCAGTGAGTACGGTC
This sequence comes from Homarus gammarus, assembly GCA_958450375.1. Classification (NCBI taxonomy): domain Eukaryota; kingdom Metazoa; phylum Arthropoda; class Malacostraca; order Decapoda; family Nephropidae; genus Homarus; species Homarus gammarus. Next base: position 1,578,734 of record CAUDMG010003680.1, on the reverse strand, counting down.
CATCACCCCTCCCTCCCTACCTTCCTGACTGCCATCTCGCCCCTCCATCACCGCCCACGCCGCCCGTCTCTCCTCTGCGACAACACAATGCAACTGCAGCACTGTCGCCGCCCACGACCGCCAGCCATCCACGAGACAATACCCAGCGACATCCACCGCCGTGTACCTGTGACTGTCTAACTAAATCTTAACCCCTTTTAAATCTCCGTTTTTATTAACCTAACCTAACCTAACCTAACCTCACCTAACCTAACCTAACCAACGCGCCCTTAGAGAGTATACACAGTACCAGCTTAATCCACTTCTCCTGCAGCTGACCACCACGACGAACTCCCCTACACCCACCCCAACCTCCCCTACACCCGCCCCAACCTCCCCTACACCCACCCCAACCTCCCCTACACCTACACCCACCCCAACCTCCCCTACACCCGCCCCAACCTCCCCTACACCCACCCCAACCTCCCCTACACCCACCCCAACCTCCCCTACACCCGCCCCAACCTCCCCTACACCCACCCCAACCTCCCCTACACCCACCCCAACCTCCCCTACACCCACCCCAACCTCCCCTACACCCACCCCACCCCAACCTCCCCTACACCCACCACACCACCAATGTACCCAACAGCAACTCCTCCTAAACCGTTCCATTTGTGTGTCTCATATTTACGACCTCAGCTCTACTCTGATACGACCCACACACTGACCACCACGACTCTAATACCTTATACCCCAATGGACTCTTAACACCGGTAGATGTTTATCATTATAATACACAGAACGTAAACTGTGTAGGAATAAATGAATATACCTGTTTTCTAATTAGCCACAGGTGTACCCCCAGACACTGTTTTACCTGTCATGGTGTACACAGAGCCAACTTTACCTTACCTGAACACGTAACATTAAAACAGATGTGTGGGTTTTTTTTTGGGGGGGGATTAGCATAGTGAAGGTATGATGTTAAGGTGTGTTATATAATGCTTTCTTTGTACAGGTGTGTCTCTCGTTGCGTCACCTGGATTGTCTCTTAGTAACTGAGCGGAGTGAATGAGGTCTTTTATAGTACAGGGCCGGGTGGTGAGTGGCCGGGTGGTGAGTGGTTACAGTAGAGGGCCGGGTGGTGTGTGGCCGGGTGGTGAGTGGTTACAGTAGAGGGCCGGGTGGTGTGTGGCCGGGTGGTGAGTGACTACAGTAGAGGGCCGGGTGGTATGTGGCCGGGTGGTGAGTGGTTACAGTAGAGGGCCGGGTGGTGTGTGGCCGGGTGGCGAGTGACTACAGTAGAGGGCCGGTCAGGAAGGCAGACTGTAAAAGGAATTGGAGAGTTGATAAAGTGATCTTGTCATGAGGGCGTGACCTGTGACCTCTGACCTCCCGAGCTATGTGTCTCTGCTGCAAGATAAATGACCCACACGCTCCAGGATACCGGGATACAGGTGTCCGTCATGTGTCTCTTAGGATACAGGCGTAACCCACGTGTCCTTTGGTATTAACTGCACCCACCTTCAGCACAAGAGCCTAACAACTGAATTACTGGAGGAGGATGAGGGGGAAGAGGAGGGGAAGGAGGAAGAGGAAGAGGAGGAGGAGAGGAGGAGGAAGAGGAGGGGAGGAGGAAGAGGAGGAAGAGAAATCTACAGTATGTAACTCGGAAGGATAGTGTGAGTGCTTGCTTACTTGCCTGTATAGTTGGTTAGTGGTCTGGGTGGTGTGGGTGGATGGTGTGGGTGGATGGTGTGGGTGGATGGTGTGGGTGGATGGGTGGGTGAGGCGAAACAGAAGCCGTCCATGAGAGTACTTAACACATGAAGAGGTCAGCCACACTTCAGGGTTAAATACCTTTCATTTACCACTCTGTGTGTGTGTGTGTGTGTGTGTGTGTGTGTGTTTCTAATCTTAAAGACACCGACATATTTGGTAGCCATGACAGAGCATAAGTTTTGTCCCTGTCTCCCCCCCCCCCCCCCAAGCCACAGTCGTGTACATATTTGGTCAGGTTAGGTTAGGCTACATCAAGTTAGTTAAGATTAGGTTAAGTCAGGTGAGGTCAAGTTAAATTAGGTCAAGTCATCATAAACAAACCCCAAAATGTACTCCCTGTTAGGTTAGGTTAAGTCAAGTTAGTTTAGATTAGGTTAAGTCAAATCAGGCCAAGTTAGGCTAGGTTAGTTTATGCTTGGCTAGATGAGGTCAGGTTCAATTAGGTCAAGTCATCATAAACCTCAAAATATACTCCCGGTTCTCTAATCTCAATTCACCGAGAGACATATTTGGTCACTAGACATAATCTGGTAACACGACTCTCTGTAAGCAACGACCCTAACCCTGTCTCCTTACCGTCACACAGCAGACGTTACGTACCGGTATATATGTAGTCGTATTTGACAGCTGACTGATATTTTAATCCAATCATTCACGTAAAGACTTCACTAGCATATCTTCACTACCGATAACGATTACCTTTATCTTCGCTACCTTCACCGCCGGCCCAATATAACGACCACCCTTATCTTCACTACCTTATAATTGACGACCCTTAACTTCACTACCTCTAACGACCACCCATATTCCGACGATATAAACACTGTTATATCTATCTATCTAGGTGACGATAGCTAAGAACTGCAGGAGGTGCTGTAGTGAGTGTGTGTGTGTGTGTGTGTGTGTGTGTGTGTGTGTACTCCCAGTCTATAAAAATGTTTGTACTCTCCTCCTCCTCCTCCTCCTCCTCTCCTTCTTCCGCCTCTTCTTATTTTTATTCACTTATTCCTCTTCATCTTCCACCACAGAGACAGACAGACAGGCAGAGAAGACAGAAAGAGACAGAGGAGAAAACAGACACAGAAAGAGGAAAAAACAGACAGAAAAAGATGAGACAACAGACAGACATAGACAGACAGACAGACAGACACACACACGAAGCATTAACCCAAGCAAATAAACTGACCTCTTTACTCCCACTACTAAATCATCGTCTTCCCTCTGGCTAAAGCTCTGGTTAACGCGGCTTTAACTCTATCGTATTATTATTATTAACATTATTATCGTTTGCCTTCGGGTTATGGTTAATATTTATTTACTCTCTCTCTCTAACTTTCATAAATTAACTTTCTTAAATCTCTCTCTCTCTCTCTCTCTCTCTACGCTGGCTCTCTCTCTCTCTGTTTCTACGCTCGCTCTCTCTCTCTCTCTGTTTCTACGCTCGCTCTCTCTCTCTCTCTGTTTCTACGCTTTCTCTCTCTCTTTTTCTCTGTGTTTTTCTTCGTCTTCATACACACGTCTCATTCCACCGTGTGTATGTGTGTGTGTGTGTGGCGCCTCCTTGGCCAATCAAAGGTGAGGAGGATCCGGACAGCTTTCACCAGAGGGCCGTACAAGTCCTCATTATTCTTCCCTGCAAAGGCGTGGCGTCTCCTGCCCCTCACCCCTCATCTCCCCCCCTCACCCCTCACTACCCTGTCTCTTCTTTCAGTCTTTCCTCACCTCCTCCTTGCTTTCCTCCACAACTACTCTTCTCTTTGTTTATATTTCATGTCTCCTCAGTTTCACACACACACACACACACACACACACACACACACACACACACACACACAAATAAAAACAGGAAGCAACATTTAAGTTCCTCCACAAACATCGTAACTCTCCTCCTCCTCCTTCTTCTTCCTTCTCTCTCTCTATATCCTTCCTTCCTCCCCTTTCTCTCTCTTTTTATCTTCCTCCATTCATCTCTCTTCAGTTTTATCCCTCTCCTTCTTTCTTTACTTTACTGCCCAAACTCTCCCACTGCCCTACTTGTGAACTCTCTTGGTGTAAACAACTTCTCTTTCTTTCCCTTCCTTTCTATCCCCTCCTCCCTCCTTTCCCTCCTAGCATTTCCTTCCAATTCTTATCCCCTTCCCCTTTCCTTCCCTCCTCTCACCCCTTCCCCTTCCCTTCCCTCCTATCACCCCTTCCCCTTTCCCCATTCATTCCTTCCCCTTCTCATTCCATTCCTTCCCTCTCCTATCATCCCTCCTCTCCCCTACCCCAACCCTTCCCCTCCTCATCACCCCCCCATCTAACCCACCCTCCCCTCTCCTACCCTCCTTCCATACCTCCTAATCGACCTACATCTCCCACCCCTCCCATGTAAACAGAAGCATCAACAACGAGAAGCGACACGGCCGTCACATCACCTTTGTATGGCACACACAAACAACTTCCAGTGTCAGGTCTGGCCCTCCCTCACACACCAAACATACCCACACGACCTTACACTGGGTGGCCCCCTCCCCCGTGAATCAAGAAGATGATCATTTACGGTGATTTACATGAGACGGGTGGGTAGTTGAGACGGGGTAGTTGAGGCCTTTAAGGGGTTGGTTAGTTATTTGTAGTGTCGCCGTGGTTAGTCTAGGGTATTGTATAATGGGTTGGGAGTTAAGACGTGGGTGGGATTTGAGAGGAGTGGTTATATAGGTACAGAGATGTGAGGGTAAGGATATTCAAAGGAGTTTTTTTAAAGGACTCTGGGATCCTACTGTGTCTATCGTGCCGTGGTTACCCTTGGAGTTTATACACTAAATGAATACACACTTTAGTAAGGATGGTGTACAGGTGAATCCCTTAGACGTATCATGGTGCCATTGTCATCAACATCACTATCACCATCATTATCACCTTCATTACCACTATCACCACCATTATTACCCCACCATCACCACCACCTCCCCCACCATCACCATCATTACTCCCACCATCACCACCATTACTCCCACCATTACTCCCACCATCACCACCATTACTCCCACCATCACCACCATTACTCCCACCATCACCACCTTCAGGAGAAAATAAATCTGGCATGTCCCCTTGGCCACAGTGACACAGCCGCCCTCTGAAGGCAGCTGGGCGGGGCTCTGAACGCGTCCTATGCAAAGATCCCATTAGGATTACTGAGTGATGGTGGGCGGGGTGATGTAGTAACATTGTCCTACATCTCAATCCTTTATAATGTTGGTAAATATAACAGCATGAATCTTTGTTTATATTGTTGGTGAATCTAACCCATGTAGTGAGTGTTGATAGCTTAATATAAACTAATGAATATGTTGTTATGTTGGTGAATATAACCAAGGATTCTAACCAAGGCATCTCTCCCCCTCTCTCTCTCTCTGGAGGTATATCAGTATGCAACCTTCTCTCTCTCTCTCTCTCTCTCTCTCTCTCTCTGGAGGTATATCAGTATGCAACCTTCTCTCTCTCTTTCTCCCCCTCTCTCTCTCTCACCTATTCAGCCTGTGCAACTTAACTGTACGTACATTCACATGAGCCAGAAAGACGGGAGCATTCACGTGTGTATAAAATCACCATTCTCTGCTGCCTAAAACGGCCCTACCCGACCCTGCTTGGCTTGGTGTCCACGCTTGTCAAGGAATAATAGAGAAAATATAAAAAGAGACGTTTATTCCTATTTATTCACAGTTTATTTCTATTTATTATTATTTATTATTTTTACGGGTTGTTCAGGTCAGTTTGGGATGTGGGTTTATATTTCCGGTTTAATATTGTATGTTCGGGTTATTTTCGGTTTTATTCAATGTATTTTAAGTTTGTTTATTCTTTTTATTGAATTATTGTCTATTATTTATGATTTATCGCCTATTTTATATTTAGATTTATTATTTTATTTTTATTTTATCTACCATTTATTACTGTTGTTATTTTATTTATTTATTTGTCAACTGAGTTTATAATGTACTCTCTCTCTCTCTCTCTCTCTGTTTTGGAAAAGTATTAAAAATAGTGAGAGAGAGAGAGAGAGAGAGAGAGAGAGAGAGAGAGAGAGAGAGAGAGAGAGAGAGAGAGAGAGAGAGAGAGAGAGATGGTTAAGTGAGGAAAAGGTGTGCTGAGGAGAAGTGTGTGTGAGTGTGTGTGTGTGTGAGTGAGTGTGTGTGTGTGTGTGGGAGAGTGATAAGTGAGGGAGACTTGTGAGTGGGAGAGATTTGTCAGGAAGGTGTAGGAAAGAAATACTCACTGAGGTGTGTGTGTATGTGTGTGTGTGTGTGTGTGTGAGTGTGTGTGTGTGTAAAAAGGTTGTGGAGATGAGGAAGCAAGGAGAGTAGTGTGGGGGGGGGGAGGGTAGGAGAGAAGGAAGGAGGGAGGGAGGGAGGGAGGGAGAGTATGTGGACGGAAGAAGGTATGGATGAAGGGAGGAAGAGAGGCAAGAAAGGATAAAGAGATGGAGGGAGGGAAGAGAAGGGGGGTGGGGGAAGGGATGAGAGGGAGTGGGGGAGGGGGCAGCAGACTTATCATTAATACCATCATGTACCTCACCTAATTAAACATATACATAATGCAGATCACGTCTCAACCTGCACCTTAGCTGGACAACAGATAAACAATGTCTCTTCGTAACCACTCCCAGCTGCTGAAACTGTAGCGAGTAGTGATGATGATGATGATGATGATAATAATAATAATAATAATAATCATAATAATAATAATAATAATACTCTGTACTGTATATAAATAACATACAGTAACAAGAGAAGAGGGTTAAGGTATCATGTGTGTGTGTGTGTGTGTGTGTCGCTCTAGCAGGTGAATCAGATTAGTATTAAGATGACTCTGACTTGCTTGCTGTCAGAGTGGGAAGATCAGACGAGACCGACTCTGCTTCCCTGCTGTCTGCTTCCTTCCCAGGCACACCCCCTACTAGGTGCTCCTCCCCTGCTAGGTGCTGAGGTCATAGAGGAAGGTCCACTCCTATCGTAAATCGAGGCACGTGCTCCTGGTTTATTACACAGCAGACACCAGCCTATGTTCCACAGCAGACACCAGCGTATGTTCATCGTATCACACATCAATACACGCGTCGTTACTTACACCAGAGCAGACAGCAGACACGACGAACATTCAGACAACATGTAGTGATTCTTTTTACAGGAGAAACAAGATGAATATTGTAACAGTAGGAGGATGGATATGTCATTGTTTACACAGCAGCAGACAGCAGGCAAACACCACTAGGAAAACACAACCCCTAAAGTTTTACCTACTCGAGCTGACAAATGGCTGACACTGACACATATCTCAAGAGAAGAACGTCAGCACTTATATCCCTCTTAACACCAGAATGGGATTTACAACGATCATGACGAGTTCCTGACCTAACCCAACCTTACCCAACTCAACTTAACCTAAACTAATCTAACCTAACATCAACAAACACGCACAGACACAAAGGTTAAAAACAGTCAAACAAACACACACACACACACACACACACACACACACACACACACACACACACACACACACACAGACCAAAAAATCGAGGAATCCTTTATCGTATCCCACTGACGATATAAAGTTTGGGTACATCTCCTTCAACCACAGGAGGAGGGGGGGGGAAGGAAGAGGAGGATGAGGAAGAAGAAGAGGAGGAAAGGAGAAGGAATAAGATGTAGGGGGAGGGAAGTAGAGAGAGAGAGAGAGAGAGAGAGAGAGAGAGAGAGAGAGAGAGAGAGAGAGAGAGAGAGAGAGAGAGAGAGAGAGAGAGAGAGAGAGAGGTTACAAACTCAGAGTAAGTGACAAACAAAACATGAACATAGAGACACCTAGATAGTGACAGAGACAGAGAGAGTGAAAGATATACAGTGACAGGACAGAGACACACAAAGAGACAGACAGACAGACAGACAGATAGTGAAGAAATGTGTGAGAGAAAGAGAGAGAGAGGGGGAAAATACATATATAGACAAGGTTAGTGACAGAGACAAAGAGTATCAGATATACAGAGATAATGGGGAAGAAAGATAAGAGAGAGAGAGAGAGAGAGAGAGAGAACTGTTACACCTGGAGGAGGAGGAGGAGGAGGTGGGCGCGGCCGGACACGAACAACACCTGACGTTAACAATCCTCCAGCGACGCTTTCATTAACACTACTGAGGCGGCCCGAAACAGACAGACAGACAGACAGACAGACACACACACAGACACACACACACAAACGTAAACAAAGCCTAGATGGAAGACGGGCTGTACACACTGATAGGTTTAAGACGTGGTTAAAATTCCCTCGATCACAGATAGACTCGAAGTGTGTTTACATCCGACCTTAACCTGACCTTCTGGTGGGTCGTGGGTGGCCCGTGGTGGGTGGTGGTGGGTCGTGGTGGGTCGTGGGTGCTCTCTCTCTCTCTACATTTGGCATTTTATTTTATTTTTCTCCTTCATTATTTTCTTCTTTCTCCTCCTCTTCCCTCCGTCACTGACCTCCTCCTCCTTCTTCCCCTCCTCCTCCTCTCCCTCTACCTCCATGACCTCCTCCACCACCTCTCCCTCTACTTCCATGACCTCCTCCACCACCTCTCCCTCTACCTCCATGACCTCCTCCACCACCTCTCCCTCTACCTCCATGACCTTCTCCTCCACCACCTCTCCCTCTACCTCCATGACCTCCTCCTCCACCACCCCTCCCTCTACCTCCATGACCTCCTCCTCCACCACCCCTCCCTCTACCTCCATGACCTCCTCCTCCACCACCTTCATGACCTCCTCCTCCACCACCTCTCCCTCTACCTCCATGACCTTCTCCTTCACCACCCCTCCCTCTACCTCCATGACCTCCTCCTCCACCACCTCTCCCTCTACCTCCATGACCTCCTCCTCCTCTTCCACCACGTCACTACTAATACTTTCTTATAAAGTTTTCCCACCACTAGGTACTGCCCGGTTACTTTCTACTTCCCACTGATCCACATACCACCTACTGTCCCACATACTTTCCTACATACCCCCAACATACCATCTACTGCCCTACATAACCCCGACATAACACCTGCCGTCCAACATAGCTACCCCTACATGCCACCTGCTTTAACCCCCCCTACATACCACCTACTGCCCAACATACCCCCTACATACCACCTACTGCCCCACATACCCCCTACATACCACCTACTAGGCACCTGTAACTATTACCTTGTACCCCTCGTTACCTCAGGTTAAATAGGGGGCAGCACATCTGACCTCCATCACTTGACAGGTACCACACACCCCCGTCAGGAGGAGTTGGGCTGGGCAGGTTCTTCGCCAGCCCCGTATGGCCAGGACAAGGGTGCGGGTGAACGGTTCTTGCCTTCTGCGTCTTCGTCTTCGTCATCGCTGTCGTTGTTATCCTCATTTTTCTCCTCTCCCTCCTCCTACGGATTCTTCGCCCCTTCCCCCCCACTCCTCCTCCTGTTCTAACTCTTCCTCCCAGGTATCCTCCTCCCATCCTTCTTTCTCCGTATCCTTCACCCCCCCTTCCTCCACCTCCTCTTCATCCTCCCACTCCTCCTCTTCTCCTCCTCTTCCACCTCCTCCAAATGATAAATGGATCGCATCTGTACTCGTTAAGGGAGGCTTTGGATGGTTTCAAAGGGAGACGATGGGCGGGTCGACCATAGCTTTAGATAGGGTAGAGAGAGAGAGAGAGAGAGAGAGAGAGAGAGAGAGAGAGAGAGAGAGAGAGAGAGAGAGAGAGAGAGAGAGAGAGAGAGAGAGAGAGAGAGACCTTAAATTCATATATCACAGGTGCAATAATCACACCTTCAATAATACAACACACCTTCAATAATAACAAATACAATAATACAACACAGGTACAATAATACAACAAGAGGATCATTAAGGATGTGTGTCTTTACCACTAAGTTCCTCAAGTGTTGACCGACACACACACAAACCAGTTCTCAACAAGCAGGTATAAGATGTTGCGAGTCTCACCTACTGTTGGCTAGCTTTCTCACCCACCCGCCCACCTCTGTATAGTTCAGTGAGTGTGTGTGTGTGTGTGTATATGTGTGTGCGTGTGTGTGTGTGTGTGTGTGTATATGTGTGTGCGTGTGTGTGTGTGTGTGTGTGTGTCATAGCCTAGTACCACGATGACGTAAAAATCTACCTGGTACCTGGTTTCCCCCCCCCCCCCCCCGTACATTACTGAGTGTCAACAAATACTCGCTCTAGTGCTTGCTGCTTGAGGACGATACCGAGAGGCTGTCTATGCCTCAAACGCTCGAGTGGTTGCTTGGTTGGGTCCCCGGGGTGCTTGATAAACACGTCCCTTCAGCGCCTTAGTGTGGAGGCGAGGGTAAATATTGGCCCCGTTTCTTTCTGGTCTGTTTGTCTCTCTGTCTGTCTGTCTGTCTGTCTGTTTCTCCTGCATGTCTCATTGTCTTTCTGTTTGTCTGCCTATATGTCTGTCTGTTCACACACACACACACACACACACACACACACACACACACACGCGCACACACACACACACATTCTTACCGAAAAACGTCATCGAATGCCATAGTGCCGTAACTGGAGATGCTAACTGTGGCCTGCTATATCGGGGGTACACGGACTGGTTGCTACACTGATGACTGATGGGCAGTTAATGGTATACCAGTTAACGAGTCGTTGGGCAAAACCTGCTTTTTTTATTGTTTTCCCCCCACGGAATGTTAGAGCAAAAGCTAATGAAGATAGATAGATAAATAGACAGACAGACAGATAGATATAGATAGACAGTCAGACACAGATATAGATAGAAAGACAGAGAGACAGATATAGATAGACAGACAGACAGACAGACAGATATAGATAGACAGACAGACACAGATATAGATAGATAGATAGATGTATAGATACATACATAGATAAACAGCGTAATTGTTATAAAAGTATGAATTAATTCTGTATGTATTGAGACAAAACATGTGTATAGTTTAGAAAGTATACAGACAACACACGTATACAAACAATGTATATACCTAGACACTGCAGGTATACAAACACCATACCTAGACACTGCAGGTATACAAACACCATACCTAGACACTGCAGGTATACAAACACCATACCTAGACACTGCAGGTATACAAACACCATACCTAGACACTGCAGGTATACAAACACCATACCTAGACACTGCAGGTATACAAACACCATACCTAGACACTGCAGGTATACAAACACCATACCTAGACACTGCAGGTATACAAACACCATACCTAGACACTGCAGGTATACAAACACCATACCTAGACACTGCAGGTATACAAACACCATACCTAGACACTGCAGGTATACAAACACCATACCTAGACACTGCAGGTATACAAACACCATACCTAGACACTGCAGGTATACAAACACCATACCTAGACACTGCAGGTATACAAACACCATACCTAGACACTGCAGGTATACAAACACCATACCTAGACACTGCAGGTATGTAAACAACGGCAAACAGTAAGACAATGCGACCACGACCAGCCAACAAAGCGTTTATTCCCAGTACGGTCCTTTGCGAACATCTATAAAAGGTTCGTTCGTCCTAAGGTGGAAATTAATCCCAGATGAGTGCAGTTGTTCGTATTTGATGTCCACATTGCGTAATACAGTATACAACAGGCTTAAAGAAAACGTGACGTGTATGTGTGTGTGTGATGTCAACAGCCACAGGGAAAAATCTTCGAGGTTGGACAGGGAAGAAAAGACGTGGGGGGGGGGGGGGAGGTATTTTTAGGGAGGGGGAGAGAAGAGAAGAGGGAGGGGGGAAAGGTAGTTGGGTGGGAGGAAGGGAAATAGCATGGAGGGAGAAAGGGAGAGGAGGTAGGGTGTGTGAGGGAGGAGGTACACACGTGACAGGAATAATACATGAGGTAATGATGACTGGAGGTGGACCCAGCCAAGGAGGAGGAGGCGCTAGAAGGTCCCACTCATCCACGCGTCACAGTGTTCCTTTAATTGTCTTGGAATTTGTGGTTGGATTGTCCCCTGCCCCGCCCCGCCCCATCGTCGTCGCCCCGCCCCGTAATCATCGTTCCGCTTCGTTGTTCCAGTCCGTGCCCCTCCCTGCCCCGCCCCACCCCGCCCCGTCGTCGTCGCCCCGCCCCGTAGTCATCGTTCCGCTTCGTTGTTCCAGTCCGTGCCCCTCCCTGCCCCGCCCCACCCCGCCCCGTCGTCGTCGCCCCGCCCCGTAGTCATCGTTCCGCTTCGTTGTTCCAGTCCGTGCCCCTCCCTGCTCCGCCCCACCATCTAGCAACGTCCCGCACTGCCCCTACACTGACTCATCCTATCCCATTCTGTCCCACTATTATCTACCACTGTCCCACACTATCCCAGTCTGTCCCACACTGTCCCACACTATCCCAGTCTGTCCCACACGGTCCCACACTATCCCAGTCTGTCCCACACTACCCTAGTCTGTCCCACACGGTCCCACACTATCCCAGTCTGTCCCACACTTTCCCACACGGTCCCACACTATCCCAGTCTGTCCCACACGGTCCCACACTATCCCAGAATCTCCAATCGTCACACCTCAACCAACAGACCACGACCACCCCAGACACCAAACAGTCAAACACGCATTAAAAAAAAAACCACCTACATGAGTTGCACATCCATGTACACACACACACACACACACACACACGTTACATAATTACACAGAGGTAAACTACATCACCCCGTCGGCAGCAAGTTCGGGGGTGAGGATGAGTGGTGATGACGTGGAAGTGGTGATGACGTGTTGGTGGTGATGACGTGTTGGTAGTAGCGGTGACACGTTGGTGATGATAACGTAGTGGTGGTGATAACCTGGTAGTAGTGGTAGTAGTTGTGACGTGTTGGTGAAGATATAGTGGTGGTGAGGACGTGGTAGTAGTGATGATGTGGTGGTGACGTGGTGGTGGTGGTGGTGGTGGTTACGCAACTTGCCGACCACCATCACAAACAACTTCTACACTCTGCCCAAAGTTACACCAATTAAACTTGTGGGTGGCGGAGGGGGCGGCGGATGTGGGTGGTGTTGGGGGGTGGGTGGGGTGTGGGGGTTAGTGGGTGGTGAGACGAGTGGGGGGGGGGGGGGTGAGATCCAGTGGGTGGTAAGACAGCTGTTAGGCGTGTTGGAGTGGTGGGTGGGGGTGGCAGTGGGTGGCAGGTGGTGGATGGAGAAGGTAAAGAGTGTGGGTGGAGGAGAGAAGTCGGTGGGTACAGTGTGGTAAAGTGGGTGGGGTTGGCTGTTGGTGGTGGGTGGGTCGTAGGTGGGTGGCAGTATGGTGGTGTGGGGGGGGGGCAGTAAAAAGTATGGGTGGACGGCATGAGGGTCGGTGGGTGGGTGGCAACTACAGAATGAAGGAGTGGCATAATGGGTGGCCCTCGTAACTCGAAGACGTCATCACCATTATCAAATATACACAAACACCCAACATAACCAAACCCAACCAAAACCTAACCTAACCCAACCAAACACAACCATCACCCTACAAACCAGCATCAACTCCCCCCCCACCCCTCCCTCCCTCCCTAACCCCCCTCCCCCTCATCTCCCTTCCTCCCTGAGCTCTTAATGACACACTGGACAAACCTTGGACAGACACACAAAAATCATTCTCATTAACATAACCCACACACACACAAGAGAGAGAGAGAGAGAGAGAGAGAGAGAGAGAGAGAGAGAGAGAGAGAGAGAGAGAGAGAGAGAGAGAGAGAGAGAGCTCCTTCGACTCGCACGGGTAACAAAAGCCTAAATCAACCTGGGTTTAAAAAATTCGGTGCTTGCTTCAAAAAAAAAAAAAAAAATCACCAGGTTTTGTTTTTGTTTTTGGGCCAAGTTAAATTATTGTCTGATGGTAGTAATTGTTTCGTATCGCCTGAAGAGTAGACACCCCCGCGACAAATTTCACCTGATGATTAACTACT
>CAUDMG010003680.1:1537500-1560000 GCA_958450375.1 Homarus gammarus | reverse complement strand
CCCCACACACGTCCATAGCCACACACACACACACACAAGCACACACACCCTCCCCCACACACGTCCATAGCCAGCCACACACACACACACACACACACACACACACACACACCCTCCCCCACACACGTCCATAGCCACACACACACACACACACACACACACACACACACACACACGCACACACACCCTCCCCCACACACGTCCATAGCCACACACACACACACACTTCTCTCTTCCCAATGTCTTACTTTATTATCTATATATATTTTTTTTAATTCATATATTAACATAATAAATAAAAATAAAAATAAATAAATAAATAAAAATCACTAAAAATTAATTAATAATAAAAAATAATAAAAAATATATACATAACATAAAATAAAAAATAATACAAATAGAAAAAAATAAAAAGTAAAATAAAAAAATTAATTCCAGAAAAAAATAATATATTCATAGGTTGTGGTAATCCCTTAGTGGTATACCTATTGACCTTTTTGGGGGGAGGAGGAGGAGCAGGGAAGAGGAAAGAGGGGGAAGGAGGAAGAGGGAAGTGAGAGGTGGGGAAGGACTAGGAAGAAGAGGATAAAGGTAGGGGAGGAGAAAGAAGAAGAGAGATGGAGGAAGAGGAAGGTTAGGTCAAGTTAGGTCAGATAAAGTTAGGTTAAGTAAAAAAAAATTAGATTAGGTTAGGGTAGGTTAGGTTACGTTACGTTAGGTTAAATAAGGTTAAGTTAGGTTGGGTCAGGAAAGGTTAGGTTAGGTCAGATCAGCTTAGGTTAGGAGCTCAAGGCAGACAGACACCAACCCACTCCAACGTTCGTCCCCAAAACTTTACGAGTCAGGCCACGACATCAGTCACCCGTTCTTGATGTTCACTATCACATACACGTCAAGATTAAATAGATGCTTCCCTCACTCTACCACATCCTTCCTCTTCTTCTTCTTCTTCTAGCTCTCTTTCCTCTTACTCTTCTTCTGAGTCTTCTCCCTCTTTTTCGTCTTTTATCATCATTATCAATTTTCACCTACTGCTACTATCCCTCTTCCTCTTCAATACCATCACCATCATCTTCCTCCTCCTCCTCATCCTCTCTTTCCTCTTCCTCCTCCCTTTCCTCTTCCTCCTCTAACACCACACTATTGTGCCCTACAGCTGGACTATGAGAGACAAGACCTTAACACCGTGTTAATATTATCTCCCCCAGCAGAAGATGTCCGGTGCCCAACGATTACTACTACTGACGGTGGTGGCGCTGGTGTCCACTCTCCACGTGTGGGCCGCCGATGACGCCCCTGCTGCGGACACCTCTGTAAAGGATACCCAAGAACAGACGGACACCAATAACAGGGGAGCCCGAGTGTTGGATCCCCCTCAGGAAGTTTACGATCCCGAGTTGGACACGACGCAGAACTTGACGCCCCTACAGTTCTATCGGCAGGCGAGGCACTTCAACACCTTCGACGTGTGTGCCGACTCCCTGTGTGATCAGTTGGTGCGCCAGGCGAACGGGCTCGCCAGGATCAAGATGGTTAGGAAGTACATCATGGATACGGTGAGTTACAATTGACCTGTGTTTTCGGGGGTTCAGGTGAGGTGAGGTTGGGATAGGTTGGGATATTGATATTGATAGGATAGGTGAGGTTAGGTTAGGCTTAAAACCTCTCCACGCCCCATGACACATCCCTCCTACGCCCCCCACAGAGACCCCGACCACTACACACGCCCTCTCCATCACGTATAGACACGCCGCCATCGAGGGGTAAATGACCCGTCTATGACACAGCAACATTAAAAAAGATCCCTAATATGAGAGGTAGTTGAGAGGTAGCTGAGAGGCAGTTAAGAGGCAGTTGCAATTGAATGATGATATGCATATGACTATACTCGTACAGCGTAGGAGAAGAGAATGGCAGAGTATTATTGAGAGAGAGAGAGAGAGAGAGAGAGAGAGAGAGAGAGAGAGAGAGAGAGAGAGAGAGAGAGAGAGAGAGAGAGAGAGAGAGAGAGAGAGAGCATTTAACTAGCTTGATGCTGTCCCTCTTGTCGTGGTGGTAATGGTAGTAGTGGTGGTATGGGTGGTGGTGATAGTGGTGGTGGTGATTGTGTTGGTGGGGAGGTGGTAGTAGTGGTAGTCGTGTGAGGGCGAGAGGAGAGGAGGAGAGAGAGGAGAGGAGGAGAGAGAGGAGAGAGAGGAGGGTAAGGGCACTGGATTAAGCGGTTAGTTCTGGCTTGGTTATGAGATCTGAATCGAGTCATGTATTAATAATTCAAAGGCGGGTGTTTGACGTGGTTCATTTTGGTGGCGTGTGGGTGGAGGTGAGGTAGGACAGGTGTGGAGGTGAGGTAGGACAGGTGTGAAGGTGGGTTAGGTACAGGTGTGGAGGAGGTGGGCTAGGACAGGTGTGAAGGTGGGTTAGGTACAGGTGTGGTAGGGGTGGGTTATAGGATAGGTGGAGGGGTTGGGTAGGACAGGTGTAGAGGTTGAGTAGGATAGGTATAGAGGTGGGTTAGGACAGGTATGGAGGTAGGATAGGACAGGTGTGGTGGAGGTGGGCTAGAGAGTAGGTGTGGAGGTGTAACAAGAGGACAGGTATAGAGGAAATCAACACAGGTAAACAAAAGGTAAAAGAACAAACCCAAAGTAATCAATAAACAACACGTCCCGAGAACAGGTGAAGGGGCCAGGCCAGGTAACGAGGATAAGATAAGACAGCCCAGGTGACGTGTTGTGTTGTTTTAGGTGACAAGGATAAAGACAGGTGACGCAGATAGCTCAGGTGACGATCATAAGACAGCTAGGTGACGACGATAGCCCAGGTGACGACGAAAAGACAGGTGACGATGATAGCCCAGGTGACGAGGATAAGACAATCCAGGTGACGTGTTGTGTTGTTTCAGGTGACGATGATGGACAGCTTGGTGACGGCGCTGGATGCTGAACTGGTGGTGGCGGGGGAGACGATGACGAGGGCACTCGGCAACAGGTGTCGCACCGCCCACGCTGTCCTCTCTGACGTCATCAAGGTAACACGACCACCCGATTCATTTGTTTACTACCACTACTACAGCTGTTTACTATTACAACCACTTATATAAACAACAACAACAACAGCAACAACAACAACAATAATAATAATAACTTTACAATATGAACCAACACTTATATTTAACACTTACCACTTTACAATATGGCCCCAACACTAACCTTCACTACTTCACAGGGCCCCAGAAATCCAGACCGTCTTAACAGCAAGGATAGCCCCTTCATCTACGGCAGTCGGATTAACTACACCTACTGATCACCCCTCAGCCTCTTCCCCTCCTTCATCTATACGACCCAACTACATCCTGAAGTAGCAGCAGCAGAAGGAAGGCCGTTTTGAAGGATCTTTGGCCCTGGCTCAAGACGGTAATGACCCAGCAAGAAAGTGGATTGAAGGATATTGCAAGGATTTCTAACCTTAACATAAGGATATTGCAAAGAGAGAGAGAGAGAGAGAGAGAGAGAGAGAGAGAGAGAGAGAGGTAAATATAACGGAATAACGCGCAGGTAAACAGAGAGTGCCACCAGAGAGAGCCATCCGCGGTGCCAATTCCCAGCGTGGGGACTGCTTGACGTCACACCTCGCCCCGGGGTTGAATAATCCACGAAGTCGCTAACTGGTTGGGTGGTTCAGGGAGGGAAGGGAGAGGGGGATGGTTCAGGGAGGGAAGGGAGAGAGGGATGGTTCAGGGAGGGAAGGGAGAGAGGGATGGTTCAGGGAGGGATGGTTCAGGGAGGGAAGGGAGAGAGGGGTGGTTCAGGGAGGGAAGGGAGAGAGGGATGGTTCAGGGAGGGAAGGGAGAGGGGGATGGTTCAGGGAGGGATGGTTCAGGGAGGGAAGGGAGAGGGGGATGGTTCAGGGAGGGAAGGGAGAGAGGGATGGTTCAGGGAGGGAAGGGAGAGAGGGATGGTTCAGGGAGGGAAGGGAGAGAGGGATGGTTCAGGGAGGGAAGGGAGAGAGGGATGGTTCAGGTAGGGAAGGGAGAGAGGGATGGTTCAGGGGGGGATTCCTCTCCATCCAGTCCTCATTATATCTCGCCATCCCATCACCCCCATTCAATCACTTATCCTCTCCCCTTTCTCTCCTCAATCAACCCCTTCCCCCTCCCCTTCCACCCAATCCCCTCTCCCCTCCCACCCACCACCCACCCCCATCTACCCTCCCCCATAACCCCCTCCCCCCCTCGCTACTGTACGATTCATGGGTTGTTCACTTTCTAAACTCAACCACAAGACGTCTGACCTTTTCCGATTTTCTCCTCACACATATTTGATGATAATTCCGTGTGTGTGTGTGTGTGTGTGTGTGTGTGTGTGTGTGTGTGTGTTGAGTATAATGTCTTACTCTTTTTGTTTTTGTTTGTTCTTGTAATACGTTTCATGTGTATTGGTTTTATGTCTGTGTTTGCATGTGTTTGTACGAGCGTGTATGTGTACCTGTGTATGTGTACCTGTGTAATATATGTGCGTGTTTGTATATTAATACAGTATGTGTATGAATATGTATTCTAATGTGTAGTATGTGTTTGTACGTGTTTTTTGTGCATGTACATTTATGAGCGTACACAAGTGCAAGTTTACACACGTTTGTATGTGACTAAAAAAAACTATGTACGTTTTACAGCGTGTGTATGTCTACAGTATGTGTAGATCCTTTTATTTTTAAACACTATAAACTTTAACTATGATAAAAAAATGCTTTAAAACTTTTGTATACTTTTATGTAGTACCTGATTTGTTGAGAAAAGTTTGGCTCGTGTATGAAAAAATAAATAAAAAAAAACTCTGGCGTTGCAAAAATTCAGTAGTTATTACAATTATTGTTGCAAAGGTTATAGCTGTTGCAAAGGTTTTCGCTGTTGCAAAGGTTATAGCTGTTGCAAAGGTTATAGCTGTTGCAAAGGTTTTCGCTGTTGCAAAGGTTATAGCTGTTGCAAAGGTTATATATATTACTGCAAAGGTTATAGCTATTGTTGCAAAGGTTATAGCTATTGTTGCAAAGATTATAGCTATTGTTGCAAAGATTATAGCTATTGTTGCAAAGGTTATAGCTAGTGTTGCAAAAGTTATAGCTATTGTTGCAAAGATTATAGCTAGTGTTGCAAAGATTATAGCTATTGTTTGCAAAGGTTATAGGTATTGTTACAAAGATTATATACATTGTTGCAAAGGTTATAGCTATTGTTGCCAAAGTTATAGCTATTGTTGCAAAGGTTATAGCTGTTGTTGCAAGTGCTTAGAGTGTTATTGCAACTGTAACAAAACTAGCAGTTCTTGCAATTATATATTATTGTTATTTTTAGTCTTGTTGCAAATTTGGTGGCTGTTTAGGCTTTGCAATTTATTCTGTGGCTTGTTGGTAGCAGTCACAGGTCAGGTCAGGTCATGTCAGGTTCAATATATGTATCAAACTATGTTTCAAGATATGTATCAAAATATGTATCATGACACGTATCAAAGTATGTATCAAGATATATATCAAAGTATGTATCAAGACACGTATCAAAATATGTACCATGACACGTATCAAAGTATGTTTCAAGATATGTATCAAAATATGTATGGATCATGTGGCATTGCATTATCTTCCTGCCACGGGAGATAAATTAATTTATTAGTTGACTTATTTATCAGTTATTTAAGTGTTTCTTGTTTGTATGTTTAATAATAACAATAATAAATAATAATAATAATAATAATAATAATAATAATAATAATAATAATAATAATAATATTTTTTATAGTTTTTTTGTTGACTTATCGTAACAGTGGAGAGTCTTTACTGGTGATGCTTACTGTACTGTCTGTTGGTGTGTGTGTCTGTGGTGTTGTCAGCCACATACATACATACACACACACACACACACATACACACACACATACACACATACATACATACACACATACATACAGGCTCAAAGTTACCCACCGTATAAGGACCAACACACATGCTCACAAAAGGTGCATTATTATATACACGCTGACTTAGTTAACACCTCTACTACGGAGTCCCTGTGTAATTAACCTGTCTGTTGTTTACTCTTTGTTAAAATAAACTTGTAGATCAATAAACAAAATAATAAACTGGGTGTTTTTTTAATTATTGTATATACCAGAAGGTGTTGTTACATACATACATACATACATACATACATACATATATACATACATACAAATACCATATCATATACACACGTCACCTACACAGATTCACACACACACACATGTATACCTGTTCTACCTACATATATACGGCCAGTTATCAGCCCCCTCGTCACTCGGTCTGTCACTCATTAGTAACAGGGTGATAATTACAAGTGAGGGACGCAATCGGGAGGAAGTGCGTGACGCAATCGGGAGGAAGTAAGTGGCTTAGTTAGTGGCTTAGTGGTGTCCTGATGCCACTACCCCTCTGTCTGGTGACGCGGGAGAGGGGTGTAGGGGGGAGGGGGAGAGGGGGTGTAGGGGGAGGGGGAGAGGGGTGTAGGGGGAGGGGGAGAGGGGTGTAGGGGGAGGGGGAGAGGGGTGTAGGGGGAGTAGGAAGGGAGAAGAGAGGATAGGAGAAGGAGGAATAGGGAAGAGGAGATGGGTAGAATGGGAAGAGGAGTGGGAGAGGGAGAAGAGGAAGAGAGGGGGGAGGGGGAGAAGAGGAAGAGAGGGGGGGAGGGGTAGAATGAGAAGGGAGGGAGGGGTGAAAAGGGTGGAGAGAGGGGAGGAGAAGAGAGGAAGGAGAGTGGAAGAGAGAAAGGGGGAAGTGGGTAGAGAAGAAGGTAGAAGGAATCGCAGAGGGGGAGGAGGAGGATTGAAAGAAATGATAAAGGAAGGAAGAGGAGGGGAAAGAAGAGAAGAAGAGTGAAAACAGGAACAGGGAGAGAGAGAGAGAGAGAGAGAGAGAGAGAGAGAGAGAGAGAGAGAGAGAGAGAGAGAGAGAGAGAGAGAGAGAGAGAGAGAGAGAGAGAGCATAGATCAAATGGTGTTATGACCTGTTCCACATACTGCATACTTTTACATACGTCTATACCTATACTTTTTATATACACATCTATACCTATACTCTCATACACTTTCACATCCTACCATGCCTATATACTTTTTTAATCACTCGGTATTAAAACTTACCCGTCTCACACTGTTAATCCCCGTCTTAAAATCCCAAACAGACAGAAAGACAGACAGAAAACCGACTCAGCTCCTACACAGGAATAATAATAATAATAATAATAATACCAACAAAAAATATAAGTAAAACAGGTGGGCGAATAAGAAGCTTCGGATCCCGTGACACAGCGTCTGATTGGATCCTCTTATCCCAGATCAGATCCCCTGTTCCAGCCTCGAGTCACCCTTCACCCTACTACCATTTATAACATCCCCTCTGCGCTTTTGTTTACGGTGTATTTACCTTTTTTTTAACCTTTATTATATATCCGTAAATGTGTATGCCTATTTTTTTAACTTTTAGTGGGAATTATCGTAAAAAAAAAGGTAAATAAATATGTAGTCTTCAATAGGGTGTAGTTTTTACGTAATCCCTCAGACGTGAATAGCGCCATTGTTGACTTCTTTTCCTTATATTATATATCCTGGCGTCTGATTGGTCGGATTGTGTCCAGGATGACGTCATTTGGTGAGGGAATTTTGGTTTGTATAGGTAAGTTTTTTCTTGTTATTTTTGTTGTTTATCAAGATTTATTTAGTTCTGAAATACGTAGTTTATATCTCTAACCTAAACTACGTGGCTCGGAAATACGTAGTTTGTACCTAACCTGCCAAAGCCAAGTTTATTGTGGGTAACTCTGGGATAGTTTATATTTATCTTGCATTGGGACAGGGAACGAGAGGGGGGGTAGGAGAGAGGGTGTAAGGAAAGGGGAAAGAGAGGGAGATGAGAGAGAGGGGGGAAAAGGAAGGAGAAAAGGGGAAGGAGATGGAAGAGAGGGAGGGGGTGGGAGGGAGATGGGGGGGGGGAGGGGGAATAAACCAGTGACGCATACAAAAATAATTACTATTTCCATACAGGTAAGAGGCGCATTTAACTCACCTCCGTCGACACACCCAGCCACCACCCTCATTTATTCACGACTGCTGGAGCTATTTTCAGATGTGACGACAGCTTCATCCTCCCCCTCTCTCCTACCCCTCCCACTCACCCCCTCCCATTGTAAATAGTTCATGGGACGAGCCCCGACCTCTCATTGGCCTAGAAGATATAGTGTGTTGGACGCATATAATTTCAGAGTACGTGTTTCCAGAGATCGGTTTATTTGGCTACGATTGCAGTTTAACCCCTCCCCCCCCCCCCCCCTAGTGATGATGTGTCCTGGTACCTGATGTGTCCTGGTGCTGAAGTGTCTTGGTGCCTAAGTGTCTTGGTGCCTAAGTGTCCTGGTGCCCAAAAAATACCTGGTGCCAAAGTGTTCTACAATTTACCGTCCGATGTGTTACAGAAAGTTAATAGTTACTGCTTCTTCGTCGTTTTCTCTGAGTAATACATGTGCTTTATCCATTTGTAAGGGGTAGCTATCTTATATCCCACACACAGACACACACACAGACACACACGCACACACTTTTTTATTGGTCTCTCAGCGTCTATAAAAAAAAATATAACAGGGACTAATACCACAAAAGGTTATTGAAATCCTTGAAAGGCGTCACAGGTAATATTCACTTGAGGATTATTTTATGAGCATTTAAGTTGAAGAATATGTAGATGAATGTGCTCACTACCACACTATACCACACCATACAGCCTCTCACCATCACACCACGCCACAAAGCCTATCACCACCACCACACCACACCATACAGCCTCTCACCATCACACCACACCACACAGCCTCTCACCACCATCACACGGCCACTCACCACACCATACAGCCTCTCACCACCACCACACCACACCATACAGCCACACGACACCACACAGCCTATCACCATCGCACCACACCACACCATACGGCCTCTTACCACCACACCACACCATACCACAGCACCACACCACTATCGGGTTCACGAAGGACTACCACAAACAAAAACGACACAAAAAAACAAAATCCAGGTAAAAGCAGCAGGAATGTGAGTGAGTCCAGGATACAGGCAAACTTTCCAGACACTGCCAAGACCTTCCTGGAAACCTGGAGGCTGTCTGACGTAGAGAGAGAGAGAGAGAGAGAGAGAGAGAGAGAGAGAGAGACGTAGAAGCATCACTAGGAGAGAGAGAAGGGGGAAAAAGAGGGACGGAGGGACGGACAGACAGACAGGACAGACAGACAGACAGGACAAACAGAACGACAATGGCGGCAAAGTGTATGGAGTGCTGTTGTTGCGACTATATAAAGTAAACATAATTAGTCACCTGTCTATAATTACACCAAACAACATAACACCTGACATCAAATAGTACAAATCATAATTTTTTCTCACCATTAAATCACTAAAATTCAATAAACACAAACAATTAATCTTCTGGACCTTTGAAGCATCACGAGGAAGAGTAATTACCACGGTACTAGATAATTATTTAAAGCGCGGAGACGAAATTTAAGCGCTGTAGGGGCTATTTACACTACTGACGGAGGCCCTGAAGGTATAGTGCAGACGATAACAAACAGGGTGATGAAGATGTCCCTCAACACCTGCGATAATTAACGCTATAGTAATTGGATTTGTTTTACTTACAGTATGGATAATAATAAGATACAACTGGGGCCTATTAGGACAGATACTTAATAAGACTGGGGCCTATTAGAACTAGCACATATAAGGACGAGTGGGGAAGGAGGGGGTGAGGGAGTGGGGAAGGAGGGGCTGAGGGAGTGGGGGGGGGTGAGGGAGTGGGGTAGGTGGGGTTGGGGGGGGGGGATATGTGTCACCAGCCATGAAAGATGAGGGTGAAGGGTGGAGAGGGAGGAATGCAGTCGAGGGTGTAGCGAGGAAATGTTGTTCAGAGTCTCGAGCTGCCCGCGATTCATGTCCTCCTTCACCGCAGATGTCCTTAATCACCTGGACACCACAGAGGACATACCAACCTGCCTAATATGACCATCTTGTTTGTAGGAAAAAATAAACAACGACAGTAGCTAGATTGTTACATGCAAAGACTGTCATTTACATATAAGGAAATCACACAAATAATAAGTAAAATATTATCCTTAAAACAAAAACAAAACAAAAAAATTAGTTAATATATTTTCAAGGTGTTTTTAAAATTAGTTAATATATTTTCAAGGTGTTTTTAAAATTAGTTAATATATTTTCGAGGTGTTTTTTAAAATTAGATAGATATTTATCCTAACAATAAAATCATTACTCTTGGTTTATGGTTTAATTTTAAGATTTTTGTTGTTGTTGTTTTAATCATTAGAAGTTTAAGCGTGTCGTGGTGCTGAGGTCTTAACAATGCGTTAATTAAAACAACTATTACGTCTCTTGCCATTCCCACCACCCGCTGAGCACTCCTTCAAGGTTAACTACCACTAAGGCTCCACCCATGCCTAAGGCGCTCACTCCTTACTATAGAGATATGCTACTTAGGGAAGGGAACCACGGCCCACCCTTCACACACACACACACGCCCCTCCCCTCTCCACCTCTCACGAGCGCCAAAAATAATCTAGTTTAATAATTTAACTCAGTGTATAGTTTTAATAATTGGCTAGCTTAACTAATACGTGTAAACATTCGCTACAAAAATGTACCTTTACGACTTTGTGTGAGACGATATGACAACAGACGAAGAATTTTGACAACGCTACCGAGACAACAGGAGTCATAGTGTTCATTCTGGAATTCATCGATAACCCCCCCCCCCCCCCCCGCCAAGTTACTTTTTAGGAGCGAGTTACATTAACTAGACAGATTAACTAAGTACCGTACATGACACTAGAAGGTGTACAATAATTGATATTTCCTCAAGTACAGTACAGTAATTTAACAATATATATATATATATATATATATATATAATATATATATATATATATATATATATATATATATATATATATATATATGCAAGTAAATCACTGTAGGTGCGCGTGATCTAGGTATATGCTGATAACCACCAGGAAAGAAGAAAACACGAAGTTCCCAAGCGCTTTCGTGTAATTCACATCTTCAGGGGTGAGTACAGACTAGTCTGTACTCACCCCTGAAGATGTGAATTACACGAAAGCGCTTGGGAACTTCGTGTTTTCTTCTTTCCTGGTGGTTATCAGCATATATATATATATATATATATATATATATATATATATATATATATATATATATTGATAAAATCACACGGGAAAATGGAAACAACGGAGTACCTTAGCTTTCGTCTTTATTCAAGACATCTTCAGAGGCAACTGGATTACATGGACAGAGAGAGGCTTAAATATACAGGGTGACCTTATTAAACATGAGGTCAGGTCATAATGATGTCATTATTAATCAGACAGGTAGGAAAGGAGGTTATCAGGGGGTCCTTAATCACCTGGGAACACCTGTCTGACACACCTGCTTATCGTGTCTGAGTCTGAGTGAGTTCTTGTTCTTCCTCCGTCTCCTCCATTTTCTTCTTCTACTGCCTGTTCTCATTTACCTCTTCGTCATTCGTAGTCGTCCTTCTATTCTCCTAATTTTGAACCACAAACATACATACATACAAACACATACATTAAATACATAAACACAAGCACACACATGCAAAAACACCCACATACACACACATATATAAACAAAGAAAGACAGATATAGACAATTATCTGCCCCCTAAACTGGCTGACGGCAAGACGTGTATAAACAGAGCAGAGGACAGAGAGGGGGAGGAGGGGGAGAAGGGGAGGGGGAGAGGGGGGCGGAGATGAAGGGGGGAGAAGGAAAGGAGGAAATGAGGAGGGGAAGGAAGGGGAAGGGGGGAATAGAAGAGGAGGAGGAGGAGGGGGAATAGAATAAGAGGAGGGAGAACGAGAAAGGGGTAATGGAGGGAGCAGGAGGGAGAAAGGAAGAGGAGGAGGAGGAGGAGGAGGAGGAGGAGGAGGAGGAGGAGGAGGGGAGGATTGAAAGAGGAGGGGGTGGAAAGTATTGACGAAAGAAAAATCAGAAAATATTAATTACAGCCAGGTCAGAGGTCAAGGTTCACGGTGACCTTTTTTGAGCAGCGGGATATCTCAGTGTCAGGGAGACCAAATGATAAATACAATAAAAATAGAAAAATCTGAGGACGCAATTATTTGTTTTGTATAAAGTGATTAATTTAACCTAATCTAACCTTATTTTACCTAACCTAACCTAACCTCACCCAACTTAACCTACCTAACCTAACCTCAATTTCTTCAGCCCATGACACAATTGTATTTCGTCAGGTGAATGCAGGAACAGGTGGATATTGTACCTGTCGCTTTTACCTTTGTTTGGATGATATTCAGGTCGTGGGATTTCTAACCAAACAAATATTTCGAGTTATAGGACAAATTTCGGATCACCTGAAGATTTAGCCACACCTATATTATTTCACCCCAAGATTAACCGCCTTAACACTAACCTAACCTAACTTAACAAGCCTTGTCCTAGCTTAAACTAACGTAAGATCCAAACCCTACCCTAACCTAACCCAACCTTACCAACCAAACCCAACCCCACCCAACGCAACCAAACCCAAACTCTCTAAAAGTGAATTCCAATAAAGGAGAAATAAAGTTTGATACACAATTTACGGGACACAGACTGCCGCCGCTGCTGCTGCTCTTGGTGTGTTAGTTGAAGACAGAAGAAAAAGAAAATTGACAAAGAAAGGGAGACAAAGGGAAGAGAGAGATTAAGGTGGAGGAAGATAGGTGACAGTGACAAAACATGATAAAGAGGGTGGAGAAGGGGGGTGAGGGAGGGAAGAGGAGGGTGACAGAGAGGGGTAAAACATGAGGAAGAGAGGGTGGAAGGAAGACGAAGAAGAAGATGAAGAGAGAGGGTGAAAGAAGGGGATGATCAACACAGTAAGGTGAAGACAAGAGGAACGAGACAATAAGAAGACAAGACAAAGATGAAGAAAGGATAATGAAGACAAGAGGAACGAGACAGAAGACAAGTGACCCAAGGAGCTTTAACCTTTAACCTTCAAGACTCACACGGGTTAATGACCTCAAGACTCACACGGGTTAATGACCTCAAGACTCATACGGGTTAATGACACCAAGACTCACACGGGTTAATGACCTCAAGACTCATACGGGTTAATGACACCAAGACTCACACGGGTTAATGACCTCAAGACTCACACGGGTTAATGACACCAAGACTCACACGGGTTAATGGCACCAAGACTCACACGGGTTAATGGCACCAAGACTCACACGGGTTAATGGCACCAAGACTCATACGGGTTAATGACACCAAGACTCACACGGGTTAATGACCTCAAGACTCATACGGGTTAATGGCACCAAGACACACGGGTTAATGACCTCAAGACTCACACGGGTTAATGGCACCAAGACTCACACGGGTTAATGGCACCAAGACTCACACGGGTTAATGGCACCAAGACTCACACGGGTTAATGGCACCAAGACTCATACGGGTTAATGGCACCAAGACACACGGGTTAATGACATCAAGACTCACACAGGATAATGGCACCAAGACTCACACGGGTTAATGGCACCAAGACTCACACGGGTTAATGGCACCAAGACTCACACGGGTTAATGGCACCAAGACTCACACGGGTTAATGGCACCAAGACTCATACGGGTTAATGGCACCAAGACTCACACGGGTTAATGGCACCAAGACTCACACGGGTTAATGGCACCAAGACTCACACGGGTTAATGGCACCAAGACTCACACGGGTTAATGGCACCAAGACTCACACGGGTTAATGGCACCAAGACTCACACGGGTTAATGGCACCAAGACTCACACGGGTTAATGGCACCAAGACTCACACGGGTTAATGGCACCAAGACTCACACGGGTTAATGACATCAAGACTCACACAGGATAATGGCACCAAGACTCACACGGGTTAATGACATATTGGGGGTCACCTGAGCTAGTCTGAGAGAGAGAGAGAGAGAGAGAGAGAGAGAGAGTAAATAAAAACGATACTGTGTGTAGGTCAACTGCAGGTGTGAGACTGTCACATACTGTATATATTGTATATTTTTTCACGACCCAAAATTCACACACACACAGACATCCGGTTTAACACTTCACCAAACATTTTCTTCCTCTCACAATAGCAACACAAACTTATTGCATTTAACTTGACACACACCCTCTCTGCAACCAATATCCCAGGTGAGTGTGACAGGTAAATGCTATAGCAATTAATTAACATTTACCCAAGTATGATGGTTGTATGATGCCGTGGTATGATAATTATACTGTTTATATAAAAAAAAATCATACGTTGAGTAATTAATCATTCTGTATTGCTGTGGTTAATAGTCTGTCTGTCTGTGTGGTTAAATATCTATCTATCTATCTATGTACAAGTATCTATCTATCTATCTATTTATCTATCTACGAGTATATATCTATCTATCTATCTACTTTACACAATATATTCTTGTTTAAACGCACTAAGAAACATTGATATATTCTAAGCTCAACAAAAAAACGAAATATGAAGAAAAACTCAAACACGACAAAAAAAAACGAAATTCAGTTATAATGACAAACTTAGAAAAACGGTATCATGAAGTCACGAGGCGAGGTGAGGTAAGGTGAGAGGAGGCGAGGCAAGGCGAGGCAAGGTAGGCCAGTGTTGCCTTGCCCTGGGCTACACCTGGTCTCCATACCTGCCTCTCCCCGGGGTACACCTGTCCTCCACACCTGGTCTATTACCACATACCTGCCTCACCTCCGAGCTCGAACAGGTAAATATGGTATTCAATTCGAACGTTAACAACAACAACGACAATGATAGCACCAGGTAGCTATTTTGTAAACCAGTCATCCAACAGACCACTTAAGGTACTTCACTCCCCCTAGCCTTCACTAACTGCCCTAATCATCACCCTCCCTTTGGTGCCTTAACACTGAGGCGGGAGTCAAGGCGTAGGGGAAGACGTATAGGTAAAACACACACACAAAACAGAAGCATCTTAATACGTAGAACAATAAACAATACACTAATCGCTTGAAGTCGGATTCGATATGCGGATTCAAGAACGTCAACATCATAGTCGTGTCGCTGTTCGTGTGTTTAATCTCTCTCGTATTTGTCTGAATTATATCACTCAATGTATAGTTCTAACTTCAAGGTCGACAAGTTTTTTGGTTTTCTGGTGCTCTGGATATTTACGATCAGCTGAAGGGGAGGGAAGGGGAGAGGGGAGGGGGGATGGAGGGGAGGGGAGTGGAGGGTTAAGGGAAGGTTATATAGGGGAGGGGAGAGGATGGGGAGGGAAGGGGAAGAGATGGAGAGGGTAGGAGAGGGAAGGGTAGGAGATGGAGAGGGAATGAGGAGGGGAGGGGAGGGGTAAAAAGTATGTTCAGGTTCATTTAATAACATGTAGGGTTGAGGGTGGCCATTTTGTAGTTCTCTTTTGTGTGTTTGGTGGTTCATTGTGATTATGGTTAACCACCCCCATTACACCCCCCCCCCCCCAACGTCTCTACACCCTCCCTCCCCCTCTCTGGTCAAGCTCCCATTAACCCCCCACTACACCCACTTCTAGCACAGGTCCCATTAACCACCCCCCCTAGACCACACAGCCCCCCATCACCCCCACACCCCTTTCTGGACCAGCCACATCCCCCCTCCCCCCGTCTAAACTACCCCCCCATTACCCCCACACCCATGGACAGCTACAGTATATACAGTATGCACACGGGATACTTGCGTCACAGGCAGGGGACTTCCCTCTATCATCTGCCGCGTCACACAGGTAAAACGATGGTGTTTTAGGTTAGGTTAGGTTACGTTAGTTCTCACTTTGGGGGGGGGGAGAACTTCACTTACGATCGATGGAAAATCCCTGAAGGTACCGTAACTTTAAGTGAGGTTGTAAACTGTGTTCTCAGATCAATCAGTTAGGAAGGGAAATTATTACCCTTACGACCTTCCTGTCAGCGTGAAGGTATATATTTGTTCGACTCTCTCTCTCTCTCTCTCTCTCTCTCTCTCTCTCTCTCCCTCTCTCTCTCTCGACTGGTTCGCTCCCAGTTCATCCAAGTATGAAAATAAGATATTATTATTATCATTATTATTATCATGACTATAATAGCAGCCACACCCAGGCCACGAGGTCTCGGGGGGGGGGGGGAGAGTTTGCGTGTCGGGAGTGAGGGGGGGTGAGGGAAGGGTAGGGGGTTGGGCGAGGTCATCATGTGAGGCACACCATGTGACATAGGCGGACGGGGGGGGGGGGGGGGGTTAGTAGACAGATAGATGGAACAAGTGGATGGAACAGGTGAGGTGGATGGGACGGGAGGAGTGAGGCAAACCTGTGACCCCTTTTACTAACACACACACTTCACCAACACATGTACTAAGATATCGCAAAATCAATACCGGAATAGATATTAACACTCTTACCTGCAGTGTTAAAAAAAAATTGTAAAATTTACAGTAAATTCTCTGGTTATATTGTTGCCAAACATTTTCTGTATTATATATATATATATATATATATATAATATATATATATATATATATATATATATAATATATATATATATAAATAAATATATATAACCGGTCGGAATTACTGGACATTAATTTCTCACTTGACTTGGGGTTTATTAATTATATTATTAGACAGAAATTGCAGTGGAAGCGCCCCTTGGAGAAAAAATCCCGAACCAGCACAAGAACACTTAAATTTACTAACAAAATGAATTCTCCGTGACCCGTGGAGGGATAGCGTCTGTGATTAGGATGAGTGAGACACACTGTAAAATTTAGACACTTCTATTCCCTCCAACACTCCAGACACAATCAACTAGTGGGAGACCGACATATGCGCACCCCTTAACCTGACCTAAAACACTACTCTGGGGAATATGGGTTATACATGACATGCCTAGTCACTTCCCTCCCTAGGCTCGCCCCCCCCCCCCCCTCCCGCCAGACTGAGAGACTGCAAGAACCTAGGAAAAGAGAGGGAGGGAGGGAGAGAGGGAGAGAAAAGGAGAGAGGGAGATGAGGGAGAGGAGGAGGAAATCTACCACATACCAACTCTATCCGCATTCTTGTTTTTCTTCGTATAACTAACACACACAGACACGCTGTATATGGTCCTAACACTAATTAAATGACCACTACAGGAGCTCAGAATGGGCACGATACTGTTATTGTGTGTGTGTGTGTGTGTGTGTGTACAGTAGACATTAAGAGCGTGTTTAATGGTCACTACAATCAGTGTCATGCCTCCTCAGAATTTATAACATGATCCTTACAACAACAGGTCCGTACAATACAGCCTCTGAGAACCCGCTCTTAGTGTGTGTGTGTGTGTGTGTGTGTGTGTAATACTACTACTACTAATAATAAACGGTTTATTAATAGAGTTGCAGCCGGTGGCTGAAAATATACAAACTTACATGTGATTTAGACATAATAATATACGTTCAATACATTTAAGGGGCTGTACAGTACATAAATCAGGAGTTGTTTATTATTTCAACAATAGATGGGATGGTGCTGTTCTTATATCTATCGATGCGGGCTCTTATGGGCTGAATTTTGTTGTAGTGGCGGACTGCGCGAGTTGGGTGGGAGACTGCTGGTGGCAGGAGGTGGCGATGACGAGGATGGTGCAGTAGTCCCTGCCCAACCTTGGTAGTGCTTGGTGGTGGTCACTGAGGGATGGCATTTCCAGGGTGGAGAGAGCGTTGGTGTAGCCGGAGTAGTCTGGGCCGAGCATGATTCTGCAGGCCCTTCTCTGTACCTTCTCTAGCTGACGTTGTTGGGTAAAGTTGAGAGAAGACGACCAGGCTGGTGACGCATGCGTTAATTTGGGGAGAATAAAGGTGTTGTAGATAGTCCTCAGCTCTGGCGTGGGTGTCCCAAGTGACCTGAGTCGTCGTAGCATGTAGAGTCGGTGCGAGGCTGCCTTGATTGTGTTGTGTGTGTGCGTGCGTGCGTGTGTGCGCGCGCTTGAAGAAGCATCTGTTTCACAAGATCAATAAAAAGAGTCACGTTCTGCTTGCCCGTCCTTGCTGGTGCTGTGGTGTGGACACTTTACACACAAATGGTTAGGTTAGGTTAAGGTTGTCTAGGTTAGGTTAGGTTCTATAAACCTTGACCTACCCTACCTTGACCTCACTAACTGATACTCTCTTGTCCTATTGCTATTAAGTTATTATCCAACTAATTACCTGTAGTATTTCACCTGAGGCAAGACAACACCTGTAATTACGGTGATACATATTAAGGGCGCCAGTACTCTTGTTATGTTTCACCGTATTTCGTCCATTATCTCACTGTATTCCGTTCACTATCTCACTGTGTTCCGTTCACTATCTCACCGTATTCCGTTCACTATCTCACTGTATTTCGTCCATTATCTCACTGTATTCCGTTCACTATCTCACTGTGTTCCGTTCACTATCTCACCGTATTCCGTTCACTATGTCACTGTATTTCGTCCATTATCTCACCGTATTCCGTTCACTATGTCACTGTATTTCGTCCATTATCTCACCGTATTCCGTTCACTATGTCACTGTGGGGTGGGTGGTTGGGCACTGTACACGTCACGTAAATAGAACACAGTAAACAACACCACACACAAGTAAACAAACTGACAAATGGATCAGCTGTTGTGTTTGCTTACGTCATGGATGAGAACAAACAGACAAATAAACAAACAAATAAACAAACAAACACACATACATTTATTTCTCTGTCATTTGTTTGTAAATATTTTGGGTCACCTGATGATTTGGTCTCTCCAGTTTATTTAATTTTAAGATTAACCATTCTCACCTAACCTAACCTAACCTTACATATACTAGTCACATATCTATAAAAGCCACCTACTAGCCATTTATGTCTACAAAAGCCACCTATCTATCAACAAAAGCCACCTACCTATCAACAAAAGCCACCTATCTATCAACAAAAGCCCAAGAACCAGGATGTTATATAACCAGACAAAACAGCTGCTTTTTTTACATACATTGTCAAAACCTGTTATACCAAGAGGCAGGAAAGACGAGATAAGTGCTACTACATTATTGAGTAAGTGAGGGTAAGTGGGTGTAAGTGAGGGTAAGTGGGTGTGAGGGTAAGTGGGTGTGAGGGTAAGTGGGTGTGAGGGTAAGTGGGTGTGAGGGTAAGTGGGTGTGAGGGTAAGTGGGTGTATGTGAGGGTAAGTGGGTGTGAGGGTAAGTGGGTGTATGTGAGGGTAAGTGGGTGTATGTGAGGGTAAGTGGGTGTGAGGGTAAGTGGGTGTGAGGGTAAGTGGGTGTAAGTGAGGGTAAGTGGGTGTAAGTGAGGGTAAGTGGGTGTAAGTGAGGGTAAGTGGGTGTGAGGGTAAGTGGGTGTGAGGGTAAGTGGGTGTATGTGAGGGTAAGTGGGTGTATGTGAGGGTAAGTGGGTGTATGTGAGGGTAAGTGGGTGTGAGGGTAAGTGGGTGTAAGTGAGGGTAAATGGGTGTGAGGGTAAGTGGGTGTAAGTGAGGGTAAGTGGGTGTGAAGGTAAGTGGGTGTAAGTGTGGGTAAGTGGGTGTGAGGGTAAGTAGGTGTATGTGAGGGTAAGTGGGTGTATGTGAGGGTAAGTGGGTGTGAGGGTAAGTGGGTGTAAGTGTGGGTAAGTGGATGTAAGTGAGGATAAGTGGGTGTAAGTGAGAATAAGTGGGTGTAAGTGAGGATAAGTGGGTGTAAGGGAGGATAAGTGGGTGTAAGTGAGGGGAAGTGTAGTGAGCAGAAGTAAGTGTAAGTGGGGATAAGTAGATGTACACATATAAGTGGGTGGGAAAGTACAGTTAATTAAAGGAAGGTGTAAAGTTCTGTTAAGTTTATTGTAAGTAGGTGATAGTCGAGTGGGAGTACTCAAGTGTAAAGTAAATATAAGTAGTTTAAGTATTTATAAGTAAGTGTTAACTGAAGTAGGGAGTAAAGATATGTATTTTTAGTATTTATAAGTAGGTAGTAGTGCAGTAAAAAGTAAATATAAGTAGTTTGAGTATTCATTTGTAAGTGTTAGTTGAAGTAGGAAGTAAAGAGAAGTATTTTAAGTATTTATAAGTGTTAAATGAAGTAAAAAGTAAACTAAACGTAAGTAACTTTAGCATTTATAAGTACAGTAGGTGTGAGATGAAGTACGAAGCAAAAGTATAAGTAATTTAAGTATCTATAAGTATGAATTAGCTGAAGCAGGAAGTAAACTAAAGGTAAGTAGTTTTATAAGTTAAGGGCAGGTGTTTGTCCACAGGTAAGCCGGGGGGGGGGAGGGGAGGGGATCAGGTGAGGTGGGAAAGATTGTAAAAAGTAAACGCTCTTGATTGTGACTTTCTTGTGTCTGTGTTTGTTTGACGACTGATTGTGTGTGTGTGTGTGTGTGTGTGTGGTGTGTGTGTGTGTGTGTGTGGTGTGTGTGTGTGTGTGTGTGTGTGTGTGTGTGTGTGTGTGTGTGTGTGTGTATATTTTTAGATGTTTATTTTTTCTATATATATATATGTTTGTATGTATATATTGTATGTATGTATGTATATATTGTATGTATGTATGTATGTATATATTGTATGTATGTATGTATGTACGTATGTATGTATGTATGTATGTATGTGCGAGTGATCATCTCCAGTCCACAGTCTTCCCTCAGCAGTTACAGTCCAGTCAACTCCTCTTGAGACAGTCACTCCAGTTCAGACAGTCACTCCAGCAGCTTCAAGAAATTACTGAATGCTTTGAGGTCGTCAGGTAAATCTAGGTTTGCTCTCAGACTCCAAATCCACTCACGGCATGAGAGGCATTTTGGGAGAGTCATTATCCGCAGGAGATATTTAGCGAGACAGGTGTGAGAGGCATTGTACCACGAGGAATATGATGAAGTACTGGGGGTGGTAGTGGTGATGGTGATAGGGAATGGTGGATGGTGATGGTGGTAGTAGTGGTAATGGTGAGGGATGGTAGTGTAGATTGTAGTGGTGAAGGGGAGGAGGTGAGGGGTGGAGGTGGTGGGGGTGGTGGTGGTGGGAGGGGTTGTTTTGGGTACGGTAGACGGTAGTGGGTGTGAGGGTGTAGTGGGTGTGGTCAGGGATACATGTAGATGGGGATGGTGGTGGTGGTGGTAGATATGGATATAGTGGTGAAGGTAAAATGGAGATGATGACGATGATGCTGTTCATTCCTAACAACCAATAAACACTAAATCAACCAACAAACAAACAAACAAATCATACACCTTCACAAACCACTAACTCACTCAACCACCCCCCCCCTCCCCACACCTCCATAACTGTCAACCAATCCCCTGGTTACATAAACAAAACCTAACTACCCTGAAAACACTGTCTCGGGCAATTACACCTGTGAACTAATGAGCGAGGGGGGAGGTCGGGTCCAGATGGTTCAGGTAGCGAGAAAAACATTAGCTACCTGGTGTGTGAGTTGGACAGGTGAGGGCAGGTAATGGCAGGTAATGGGTCAGGGCGTCAGCTGTAATTGGAGGTGTGGCGGAGGTCTACCGTTCTTGTTCCTCAGGGTGAATAACACACATATATTTGTTTGTATTTTTCATTGACTGTCTAGCCATCCACATATCTACCTATAATCTATATGTGTGCGTGTGTGTGTGTGTGTGTGTGTGTGTGTGTGTGTGTGTTTCTAATTCATAACCTACATCTACTGTCTTAAGAGTTAATTACCACCCATCCCCACCCCCCCCCCTCCCCCACCCGTGTCAGTTCATCACACTCATAACAAAAACACGACCACAATAACCCAGGCGAGGTTTCATCCCGTCAGTCCCAGGTTTTTCCTCCCTTAATCAGTAAGGGTTATCAGAGGGCGGGTAGGTGACCTTTGACCTGTGAGGGGAGGGGAGAGTGGAGAGACGGGGAGGGGAGGGACGGGGAGGGGAGGGACGGGGAGGGGAGGGGAGGGGTTGGGAGGGAATGGGGGAAAGAGAGGGGAAGGGAATGGGAGGGGTTGAAGGGGAGTGTAGTTGACCTCTGACCTAACCCCACCCAGTAATTACCTCCCCCTGGATACAGCATAAAACACACATTGCGGTTTTAAGTCTTCGTTAGCTTACATAAGATCACTTCATTATCAGCCTTGTATATCATGGTAAAAAAAAAGAAGCGATTCTGCGACGTCATGTTAAAAGTCATGACACGTCAGCAGTATTAAGTTAACCTGAAGGAGGAAGTACTGTTAAGTTATGTACTCATCATGACAATATACTCCTGACACTGCCAAGACTTGCGCTACTTACGCAAACACACACCTGGCACTGTCATAAATGCACTAGTAATGTCACTGTACAGATAATGACAGGACGCGATCTG